>CALYLW010000177.1:37055-347055 GCA_944989445.1 Ampullaceana balthica | reverse complement strand
AATTGGCAGCTCAGTTACAACTCGAAACAACAGGGACAGTTTATAATTATTTCGCGAATAGTCCAATGAATGGTAGCAACTGCCGTACTCACACACTTTAATATCATGAGGTGTGGATACATTATTACATGCTATGCATGCGCGATCAATGTTCTCTCTAAGATTCCTTATTCCGTGTGCAAAGTAACCAATCTCGTGTGCAAAATTGCACAGGAACCATTTTTTGGGGTTATATTTTACAAAATTTACTGCGCGGATATTCTAAACTGCTGTGTAACATTGGTCAGATATCTGCGGGTCGCGCAGCAGCACAGCTGTAAGGGAACGTTGTGTAACGCGTTGTGCCATTTGACTCATACGGGCCGTCGATAAATGACGTCACGCACCTTGGGGGGAGAAGGGTCACACATTTGTGATGATGTGTGACGAGGGGGAGGATTCGTGTTTGTTGTAAATAACCTTGACGTCATATCAAAGCACGCAACTTTAAATAAAAGTTCAACTTAAATATTTCATTGCTTACAATAAATGTTTATTTAATGACGTTTTAAATTGCTTCACGCGTGTTACGATATTAGAATGCAGCCTTACACTTAACTAAAAACATACTTTAATGACAATAAAGTAATTTGAAAAATGTTCATTTTCAAATAAGAAATACGGCATTTATTGGATATGGGGGAGGGGCGAATCTTTATGACGTCAAATTTGATGGAAAGGCTAACTATTGTGACGACATGTGACGACATGGGCGGGGGGGGGGTAATTGGCCAAAATTACGTTAAGTCATTTATGGACGACCACATACAAGTTCTAGCACGTGGGTCGTATTCTAAACAACGTTCGTATAGCAAGCAAAATGTTTCGCGTCCAAACAGGACATATATTATTATCGAGTTAGACTTAAACCAAAGCAGACTTATACCGAGGTACCACTGTATTCATGTCCCACAAACTCATGGAGTAATGCAACATTAAAATTCAAAATGAGTGTGTGTATTGTTTTGGTAAATTCTTATTTACATCAGCAACAAAGAGTAAACTGGAAGTGCTAATGTTCTATTTCCGAATCCAGCCAAAATCCGGCAAAATGGAACCGGAGACGGATTTGTAAAAATTGCCAGATTCCGGAGCCTAGATCCGGTACACCCCTAATGTAATATATATATATCGCAAGTAAATTTTGCCTCATAAATTACTCTTCTCATAAAGTCTTCACTTTTGTATAACATCAATTGTAATATATTAATGACTACAGGATACCTTACTATAAATAAATTAACCCTCCCTTAACTAAAAAGTTATAATACCATTATTTTTCTTATTATGAAGTTTCTCCCAATATCTGTATGTGTATATTAACTAGCAAATATTTCCTGAAGAATCAACTAAAACAGCTATGGTTTACGAACTATTTTATTAAAAATTATTTGTAAATAAATCAGTCGTCAGAATTACATTTTTCTTCTATCTGATTTAACCTATCTCGTGAAATCATAATTTACAGAAATAATGTTGTTGTTTAATAATGTTATTTTTCAATTTTCAGGTTAAAAGTGCATATTGAAAAAGGAAAAGCATGAATTTTGTACATGAATTTTGTTTATTTCTTTTTTTGATAAACATTATGTCCAAGTATGCACGATGTAATTACTAGCGTTGATTCAAAGTCTATATTATTTACTGATATTTATTTAGTAATTTAGCTAAGTGTAAGTTACGCCTTTAGTATAGTTATTTTACGCATTATTACTAAGTCGAAATAAAAAATGTAATCATTGAATTTAAGCATTTATGTAAATGTATACAGTTGTTTTTGACGAAAATTAGAATCCTAAATAACATTATTTAATTACATTTACTTCTTTTCGTTAAAATAATCATTATTGCTGCTACCTTAAAATTATGTAGAATGAAACTAATGATCTGTTGCAGCCTGTAATACCATAGACCGTTTCAACAACCAATGGTTTGGTTCTGACTGCCAGTACAAATGTCACTGTAAGAACGATGTGGCTTGTAATGTAACCAATGGTGACTGTCCGAATGGATGTGATATTAGATGGTTTGGACCGGCTTGTCAGTACGGTAAGTTATTTTATTTTATAACATATTATTAAAGTTAAAATAATTTCTATGCAACAAAAAACTCTTTGAATGGCCTAATGTTTTGCACCTTCAATGAATCTATGAGTAACATAAATGATGTCGGTGCGTCTAATAATAATCTGCACTTGAGAAAATTATATTATGCATGTGTTTAAATTTGTATAACAATTTTTAAAATAATTTTCCACTGTGCTTAAATATAAATCAACTTCAGCTGACATTGCAAAGAATGCAACCCTAAGTGTGGACAGTAGCACGTCACAGGGAGTCACATACATTACTGACGGGGATGACACAACGTGTGCTAAACTTACAGGAACAAACTTGTCACTTGAGTTGACCTGGGACTTTGGATTTTACTTCACTTGGTTGAGGATTGTTGGAATAAACGACGATGGTAAAAAAATTAATACATTGTAACAGACCCTGTACCTGTACCTGTACTTGGTAATTTGAATTATTGATACTTAAAAATATAAACAACGCGTATCACATTTTTTACATTGGCTTACATAAAAATTCACAAAATATTTCCTTAATGTTCAAGGATTACACAAAGAAACCCTTTCTATAAAGTTTCCTGATGACGTCACAATTCAACAACAGGAATGTGTTTTTATTGTTGACAACGTAACCATGGATATTTATTGTAACGAGCCGAGTGTTACATACAAAATATTTCTAAACGGATCTGCCTTGGGAAATCTCTGTTCACTTTATGTCAGCCAAGGTAAATAACACATTTTTAACAGAAAGGAATAAAAAAATGTTTCAACGTTAGATTTTGACGTCATTCATATATTTTCATGACCTTTTATTAATCTTCTTGCTACATTAAATTATTTATTTCGAAGTGCTATTCTGTATTTTTAGCATTTGGAGTAAGTAATGCTATTGTTTTTGTAAACTTATCTTATAATTTAATAAATGCTCATGCAATAGATTGCTCACTATTGTTATTCTTGCTATCACAACAGCCTAACTTACATTGCGTTTTAGTTTTATTTAAAGGAATTTATTGAATTAAACTTCAGCAGTGTAAGAGCTTACACTTTGGTTTTCAAATAAATGATTGATTTCTACAGGTCAAAATGTTGCAATAAAACAGCAAACAAATCAAACATTAATACAAGACAATATTCTACCCTTTTAAGGCCTTAAACTTGCCTTTCAATGATTGTAATTCTTAACTTTTCATGTAATGTTTTTAATGCATACATTTTTTTTCTTTTAATGTACGCAATAATTATTCTTATTTTCAAGGCGAATATTTTTGTTGCTATTTTCATTTCATTAGAGGCTCTTCAAATAAGCAGTGTATTTATAAATTTTTTGTTTCAACAAAAATTCTCCAGGTCGAAATGTTGCACTAAAACAGTCCACAAACCAAACATCAACCCAAGACAATCATGCCAATTATCAACCGAGTAACGCTGTTGATGGTAACCCAAACTGGATTTACAACTCTTGTACACACACCAGTGAATCGTCAGATCCCGCTCCAAGGTGGACAGTGGTTTTAAACCAAAGTGTAACAGTACAGACTTATACAATACACAACAGAGTTGGGAGTACGTGGTGAATTTAGTATTGTGTTTACATTCATATATTTACTGTTGAAATAGGACTATTTCTACGTCCCTTGAAAAACAAGTTTGTAAATCATTAATATATATATATATATATATATATATATATATATATATATATATATATATATATATATATATATATCTATATCTATGTAATATTGAATTAATTAATTGTCTAAATATGCAATTAATCTTAATCGTTTTTGGAGAAAAAAAATCATCATAGGTTAATTTTTAATGTAATGTTTTCTTTGTGTATTAAAACATCTAGCTATTGTTAACAAATTCTTGTTTTATATTAAAATATGTGATTGTATTTCTTCGCCTCTGACAATATAGGTGGAGATAGCAAATACTGTTGTCTGGTTCGATTGCAAGGATTTATCCTGACAACATTTGACCAACGGAATCAAATTATCCAAAACTACACAGATTCCCTGACGTCACCACAAGACGTGTACTACGTTTTGCCAACTGATCCAATGTCTCAAGTTTCTAAAGTTCAAATAGAAGCAACTTATCGTGACAATAATGTGTTCAAAACTAAAATACTTAATTTGTGTGAAGTGGAAATTTTTGGTGGTATGTTTCTTAATTTTTTTACGCATTTGTAGCGAGTTAGGTGGGTAGTGGACATTAGGCTCGCTACTTTTATATTTTGATGCTAATCTCGGGACTCCTAAGAATTTGGTTGTTTTTTTGAGAATTAAAAAGCACATATCTAGAGCGCTACTCAACCCATTTAAACATCTGTACATTTGGATATCATAAACTAAAGTTCGTAAGTCATTTAAAACTGTATGCGGACAATAAGCGTCATAAAAGGACTTTTAAATAAATCACATATTGCATTTTGACTATCAAAGATGTTTGAAGAATGAGCTCTGAATTTTGAGAAGTACACTGTTATTAAGTATCGTATTTTTCACCGTATAAGATGCTCCGGAATATAAGATGCACCCAATTTTAAAGGAGGAAAATCTAGGGGAAAAAAATTCTGAGCCAAATACAGTAGTAACATATTTTATATTAACTGTATAAAGTCAACAGCAGTATAAATACAATTTTATATTAACCATGTAACACATTAAGAACTATCTTATCTCTCATTAACAGTCAGTAAACATTGAAAATTCGGATCGCGGATATATAACATTTGAGATGGCATCAATGTCCCTGAGTCAATAGAGACTTTCATAGGTACCCTCGGGGAATTTTCCGCAACTTTTTCCTCTCCACCAAGAGGAACTAGACGACCCACTGTAAGAGGGAGTCGTCTTGACAGCGTTTGGCCCGTTAAAAAACGCACCGGTCTGCCTCTCATGGGGTTACCACCCAAAAGGATGGTAATGGATTTTTCCTACTTCGACTCGCTATAACCGCGGCGCCACCACGGTACAGCGTACGGGCCTACGTCTTAGGACTGTACTGTCGCAAGATAGGGGAATTATCACTATAGTCTACCATACAGGGTGCGGGCATTCGCCGTAACCAACCGCATAGGTTTGGGTCAGGGAACCCACATTTGGAAGGTTTCCTCAGAGCTGACGTCAGCCAAGTTCTTCAAATCACTTATTCTAAATCGTACGTACACTCCAGCCCCTAAACAGTGTCGCTCACTGTGTTAGCTAGACAGTGGGACGAAACGGTCGCTTCAGATGACCCGACCTTAACGGGTACAGTGGTTCTCATCATCGACATGCACACTCTCCACCACGGGTGTCACCATCTAAATTCCGTACAGCGACTGTCATCATCTCTAAGAATAACACCATAGCACCTAACGGCCTTCGACGTCACGGATCGTTGAGGCAATCTGTCTAGTCGTTGAAGGCGCACCGACTTCCCCCCACCCCAGGTTTGGGAAAGAAAAAGTGCGTCTTATCCGGCTTAAAAATATGGTAGTTTTAAATTATTTTCTACTAACATTAAATTGTAAGATAAACACAAACTATTTGATTCATCCTTTTTATTTAAGCAAAGTTAGCAAGCCCAGTCTCAGGTACAGGGCTAATTAATTTCTCATATTAGTAAAAATTTAACATTTTATAAAACTATATAGTTTAAGCGCTTTCCATACTTTTCATGTTTGTATAAAAGTTGGAAATGTACGATTTATAACAGTATTACATGGTCATTTAAGTTTAAAGGCAATTTTTATTCAAAATTATTTATTTAAAAAAATGTGTTGGTTGAATTGACTCAACTCCTAAGGTGTGATGTAAGCTTCTCTGTTTCTAAATCATCGGGTCAAATTTGTATAATTTACTTTAGATAGTCATTAGTTAGTATCATATGAAAGTTCCGCTTCTTATGAAATTCCCATTTCTATTTGGTAGTGTTTGAATGTCAAATCAAGTGAGAACCCTAGATATTGAACTACGCCTTAAGTAAGGATCAGGTTGTTTCACAGTGAAAGTTTAAAAAATCATATTGGTCGTCATATTAAACTTGCTTCTTTTATTTTGCTGTGCTCAAATTGAATACATAATAAACACATTTAGTTGAGTTATATTTTTTATAAGATATTTGCTTTCTGGTACCTTTAAACCCCGAGGATCCAGTACTTATAAATATTTTTAACCTGGATTCGGTAATAGATACGTTTTAGTAACACACACACGCCAATGTTTAGTAAATAGCTCTACATCTGTATACGAGTAGTCACTGGAAAGTAACTGAGTATAATGAATAAATGTTTAGCTAATAATCTTAATAATAGAGTTTCTAGCACACTAAAATTTTTTGGTAACACTTCAATATTATCTTCACTGTTGCACGTATGTAGCAGTTGTTGATTTGTATCTTGTCTTTCAATAAATTTATATACGGCTGTTCAGAAAATATAGTTGACGCCCTTTTTAGAAATATGATTACAAATAATTTAAGGTTGACTTTTTATGTTAGGTATAGGAGAATGGATTTCTTCTGGGCTTAGTAGAACTACTAATACTCTGCATAGAAATTTTAATTTGCAGAATGAGAGTTCAGAATCTGGAGGCTGTAAATTGTATTAAAGAATTATAATGACAGTTACCACCGATGTAACTTTATTTTTTATGCATATAAGAGCAAAGGGTCTTTAAAAATAACTTCACATCAATAAATACGATGCCCTTTGAAAGAAAGTTTCATGGTTTTGTTTGCTAGGCACATGGTTCACACTTATATGAGCTTAAGTAGGTGTTATTTTGTTCCCAGATTCCATTTGTCCAAGCAACACGTATGGTCGTGATTGTGAGAACGTCTGTAACTGTGCTGTACCAGGAGAGAAGTGTTTTGTTAGTACAGGAAACTGTCCATCTGGATGTAAGGCTGGATATTATGGACATGGATGCACTAAGGGTAGATAATTTCAAAGAATTTTTTAAAAATTCAATTGAGTGATATTTTTAACCACAACAAACTATTTATTACAATCTCACCTGAAATTAAAAAAGAAAATTAGTGCTACAGAATGTAATTTCTTGCATAATGAAAATGAAGAGATTTGAAAGGTAGCCAAGAATAAGCCCAGTCATAACAGTCAACAATGTTAAACGCTTAGCTAATATTTTAACTCGGAAATGAATTAATATAAAAGAAGAAGATGTTGTCAGTTTAGCAAACAACAGGTCCAACAGTAAAAAACAACATTTATATTAAAGGCAAATTTGCAACATGGAGCCCATTAGTTTGTTAAGTGGCACTATTAAACATTACGAAGATTTAAAAAAAAATTTGTTGTAAAATTATTTATTTTAGCTTGTGCTCCTGGATACTTTGGTGTTGATTGCCAATCTAACTGCAGTAATTGTTTGAGTCATCAATGTGACCGGGTAGACGGCAAGTGTATCAGTTGTGCTATGAAAGGAAAGAAGCTGCCCTACTGCACACAAGGTTTGTTTATAACATCGGATCTAAAGTAATTTAACCATAAATCAATATTTTATAAGTGAATAATTATTACAGCACATCTCCATTATTTTTTTGACTTTCTAGCCTTTTCGATACTCTTTAAAACTTTATCTGCATTTCATATGCTAACATCTGATTGGTGGAAATTTGACAATGTTCTCTTTTGTTTGGATCAAAGTCGCAACATTTAGATGATTGCGTTAATAGCTTCATTTATAAAGCTAATAGTCCGTGCTTGTCTAACATGTTCGTCAAGATCATTAGTAAAAAATTGGCTCTAATTTAAAATAACAACAACAAATAAATGTTACTTTGTTGCTACACCCTTTCAATAATTTGGGAACACTTTTCCATATCTTTGATGCATTTTATTTCTATGTAAATCCTAGCCGGGAGTGTCCATTCACTCAGAAGAAACTGTGTTGACGAGCTCAGTCCCCTTGTGGTTAAATGTTTTGAAATCAGACCTTTAAAATAGACGGTGCTGATTCATCTATACATCGTATGTAAGTGTCTCTATTTTGTGGTCTACTTGTTCAGCTACAGGAAGCTGGAGATTCTAAAGATCGTGTTTGATGTGGTCTAGCTTCATTCTCAGCATACAATGCTTTTCGGTGATAAGTACCTTCTTGGGTCTCTGCAGTTTGTTTGAGGCAATCCTATAAGACAATTGTTGCAGTAATCCATTCTCGACTGTATGAAAGACGGCTACAGTTGTCTGTCCTCTTATTCAGTTGAGGATGCGACTGACCCATGGCACATAGATGACAAAAACAGCCATGAACACTTAACTAATATAGCGATATATCATGAGTTACTGCCGGTGTAGAAACACAGTTCTCTTACTGTGTTGGACAAGAAGTTAAAAGAGCCAAATGTATCGATGTTATGGCTAATTTTTGAAGAATGGCGATACAGCTGCAAACAAATGCTTGTCTTAGTATCTTTCAACTTCAATCTGATTGATGTTATCTATGATTATATTACAAGGCAGCTTCTTCGACAGCCAGAACGACAGCGGCAGAACAGCTCAAAAGATTCGGGAAATTCTAGTAAAGCTGTGAGTCATCCGAAAATAACTTGTGAAATATACAATAAACTTCAATGATTCTGACGAGCAGGCTCATGTAGGTGGAAAGAACAACACGGCCTGAAACTAAGCCCTGCGGTACGCCTCATGTTAGGAAAATTTCTTGATAAGATGACTACTTCACTACAATTTTACAATACTCTGTTTCAGTTAGATAAGATGTAAAACAGGAAGTGCAGTTCCAAAGATTCAAATCTCATTTAAAAGTTCTGATACAAGAATACATCATAGTTAGAGTAAAGCATACAATATTAAAATAGTTTGATGTTAAACACATTTATTCATATTTGCTTAAACATAAAATATGTTTTAATATTTTCTTAAAGTTGATAATACATTAATGAGGACTTACATGTGGCTGCAATACATGTTAGGGTCAATTTATTCACTGCTTTTTATGCCTAGACCAATGTTTTTGTAGAAAATTAGATTTTACATTTCACATTTTTTAAAATATTAAAACCTAACTTTCTT
Organism: Ampullaceana balthica; assembly: GCA_944989445.1. Classification (NCBI taxonomy): domain Eukaryota; kingdom Metazoa; phylum Mollusca; class Gastropoda; family Lymnaeidae; genus Ampullaceana; species Ampullaceana balthica. The sequence continues at coordinate 337,893 of CALYLW010000177.1, read as the reverse complement.
TCTTGACATATATACAAATGATGTATTCTATGTATTTACTTTACTGTAAACCGTGAGTTAGACGTCAAAATTTTGTTTATTTGTCTTCCTCATAATCCCTCATTAATAAAAGATTTAAAAACAATAAAGGCTCTTCATAGCTTGTTATTGTTTTTCTTCCACGTGCCAGTTGAGTTCAAGCGTTCACGCCACCCATCGATGTCCTCACCCCTCCCCCATTTTCCCCGGCTTTAAAGCCATGGGAGATCAGCAAATGTTTGTCGCGTTTGAACATAATCAATACTTTTAGTTTTGTCTCATATATAAGGGATTAATAGTAAAAAACGTTGTTTTTACGGGGTTGTTTAATTTAAAAGTATAGTTTATCTACAAAATTGAAATGTTGAAATGCCTTGCACACATATAATCTAAAATAAATCATATTTTAAGTGAATACTTTTCAAACATAAATAGTACACAAAACTTTAATTGCCAAATAACATCAACTCTATTTATAATCACCTCTTTGAGTCAGATATCTTCAAATTGCAGATTGTGATCCTGGTTTCTTTGGAGCTGACTGCATGTTGAATTGCTCAACAACTTGTTCTCAAACTCTATCTATATGTGACGTCATAGATGGGAAATGTTTGGGGTGTAAACCTGGGTTCTATGGCGCCAATTGTACCACACCTTGTCCAACCAACTGTAAAGATTCTGTTTGTGACATCAAGTCTGGGGAATGTTTCAGCTGTAAGACTGGATTTCAAAATGTTAGCTGTATGGAAGGTTAGTGAAAATATTTGAATACCTACTTATTTAAATACATTGACAGCTCACATTCTTGACTACTTTTCGTTTTAATGCGAAAATAAGTTTTAAATATCAATTAGTATTAGTACTTCATACATATATTGTTTTGTCATGAACTTTGTTTACAAATTCAATCTAATTTATATATACTTTTAAAAAGTGTATTGCTTTATAGAAACATTTTAGTTGGGGGAGCTCTTAGGATTTTTATGTAATTGAGTTTTAGCGTAAAGGTATTTATATAGCTTTTTTAAAGGATTTAATTTTTCTTTACTTATTGCTATATAAATTTTAAGCTGATATTTTAAAAAGTTACTTTTAAAATAATATGCTTGGCAAATGACTAAAGTAACTCATATTTGATTTGTATTTCTAGAATGTAGTTACTACACATATGGAGATGACTGTAAACTCAACTGTAGTATAAACTGTAAGACATCTTTAACTGGCACTCGAGTCTGTGACAGTGTCAGTGGGAATTGTTTGAATGGCTGCACGTGTGGTTTTGAAGGAAATGATTGTTCAATGCGTGAGTTAATAGACTGAGATTTTTTGCATTCGCAATCGGCCACATGTATTTATAATGTTCGCTAAAAGTTGCAGCCGTGTAAAAAAATATAATGCAAAGAAATTAAGGGCTGGTAAAGCTTCACATTTTTTATGCAGTTCTAACAAGGAAAGGGAAGAATAATGAAAAAGAAAGAATTTGATAAAACTAAGTAAGCGAACCGAACTTTGACTTATATTTAAATCAAAAACCTAACCTGAAAATTGAAAATCCCCTTTACCTAAAATTAAAAGAAAGTAACCCTAACGTGTTAACTAAAAACATGAAAAATCCCAATTTCTGAGTAAATCTATGCCTGGCAAAATAGCTCTATAATGAATAACTTAATGAGACCACGGAATTGTCGTGCCCCTCAAACAAAATAATCTCTAGCTCTAAAACAGCTATGGAGTTCACGCCCCTTCCGAAATCCAATTAACGCTCATACACCAATCAAATTCACTCCATTAAAATTTACATTTACATAAAAAATAAATTGTCACTACACTGACCAAACGTATTGTTTACTTTATGAAACAAGAGATTTGATTTAACTGATGACATATTAGTTTAGAAACCGAAACTTTGCGTTATTTTATCGAAAGGAATAATAGAAGAAATAAAATAAAATATTGCTATACATATATATAACAAGATACACAAATGAATTGTGTGACGCTTATAAATATATACAAGATTCTTAAAAATTAAAGACGTTTAAGCTTTAGTTTTTACTTATCAAATGCTGTGGAAGTCTTTCATATCACAATTTGCATGGATAATACTAGCGAGCATTATTTTCAAAAAATAATTTATATACACCCTTATTTAACAAATTAACTGATTATGTATTTATAGATAACTAAAACTTTTAGTAAATGTGATGATAAAATAAATTAATTGTCGAAAAAACACACATTATACGTTTATATTAATTAATTTATATTGAAATAGCATATTTGCGAGATAATTTCCTTCATATAATTCATAAGTTTCACGTCCAAAATTTGCTGTTTACTGTTTCCAAATATATATTTTAAAAAAAAATCATATGTACCACTCATAAAGTGATTGGACAGAAAAATAATGGTTTCTTATTTTTCTATTAATTAGCTTCCAGACTGTTAGACTGTGCAAAAGGTATTTATTGTTATTTTTAATAGAAAACTAAATATGATCTTAATAATGTATGTAAATATAATATTTCGTATATTTCCTTTATTTCTACTATACTAACTTTTCAGTTCTCCCTCGCCCTTGATCTCTCTTTAAAATTATTGATGTTTTACATCATTGTCTATTTCATATTGATTTGTAAATAACTCTATCATATCAAGCATAGTCTATTACTATTCAAGGGTTTTAATCATACGAATATTAAAGACTCTGTTTTAAGATTAACTCAAAAACTTGAAACCATTTTTAGATATTTCTTATGTGTTTTTAAATATTTGCTAAATATAATAGACAACTGCTAAATTACAAAAAATTATGATATAGTCAGACACTGCGTTTTATCACGTTTTAAAGATTATTTATAAAATAACATTTATAATGAATCACAGACTATGACAGAGGCCTGGCCAGTGGTGTTGGTATTGGCATTGGTGTCACTCTAGTTGCTGACGTCATCGTTGTCATCATTGTGTACGTCTGGAATAAACGACGCAAAAATCCCCCAGCCAAACCACGTGATACAACAAACCGTAGCTATGATCGTGTGGATCCAATCCAACAAAATGAACATCCATATCAAACAGTGGATAAGTCGGGTAAGACACCCTTCTAAAATAGTTACAATACATATGTATATATTTAAAGAAAGTATGTATTCATTAAAATTTTCAGCTACATCATCCTTCATGTCTGCAATCTGTGAGATGATAAGTAGTTTTTCTATAACATCACTGTTACATATTGCATATAGTTTTTTAAATCGAGAATTCTCTGTGTGGGCTAAAAAAGATTATGTGAAAATATTAGAGTAATCTTACTAAATCCTTCAGAGTGTTTAAAAAAGTTAATGCGCCTGAAGTAAAGGTTAAGTTAAGGCCTGTATCATTGTTCGTTTAACTCGTGTATTTCCCTTATCTCCGACTCCTCAATTTAGCAACACTACTGAAATCCCTGGAATTGTCAGGGAACCTAACAACAAATATAAGGGCACATTTTTCTTTGGCAGAAGTAGAAGCACGGGTATTGCGTTTGTGTTTTTTTATTTGGCTTAAAAATATTATCCATATAATTCTTAAATATTCATATGTATATAAATCTTATGTTTTAGGTGTAGTGTTGTTATATTGTAACTGATTTTTTTTCCAGGTGATGGCTATGATGTTATACAAGACGTCGTGTCATTTAATAAGAAACATAACTCAATAGTAACAGATGCAAGCAAGGGAAGCTATCAGAATACAATACACGACATGGCCATAACATGAAAGATTTGACTTTGTGCAAAGATAAATCCACTTTAAAAACCATAACCGTAGCCCTGAGAATTAAGAAATATTTGTTCTTTGAGAGCAAATCCTTTTATTACAATCTTTTAAATAAACAGATTTTATGAACCGAACTTTGTTTGCTTCTCTTATTAAAATTAAAATAACCATGTTCTGACAATATTTGAGCTTGAGTTAATGTTTTGAGGTAACTATATTTTAATGTCCAACACGTTTATGCTAATACCACCTGACTATGTGATGATACAAATAATGCAATCATTAAAATATTGAAAGCTCTATAGCAAGTTCCCTTAATTAAGGACACCAAAGAAAATATAGAGTGGGCATCAATAAAAAGTCTGATTGCGAGTGTAGAAATTGCATCATTATTAATGAGTAAAAAAATACATTGGAAACAGGGCCAAAGTAAATACTAACAAGTTACCAGCCTTTGATTAATTGTGGGGCAACAGTTCGCGAGGCCCTGATATGTGAATATATTTGGCTTACCACTACATTGTACTCTTAAATATGTGTGTTTTGAACGTTTAGATGTCTTATTATTAAATCTTTTATATTAACTTGTGGCGTCTGCTTGATTGATACCTTGTTTGTTTGAAAAAAAAATTTGGATAGATTTTTAACCCACTTCCCCGTGTGCTAGCGAGCTGAAATTTTTCAGGCAGACTCGTGCCGATGATAAAAATGATCCCTCAAAATTTCAGATCGATCGAATCTTCTGTAATTAAATTAATTAATTTTTAGATTATATCTATTTATCGCAATGTAGCATGTTAATTTTTGTGCCAGAGTGTTGTAGTGCGTATTATATAAAACAAACTTTTTAATAATTTCCTGTCGCCGGAGCGGTGCATATTACATTGACAATACTTTTTAAAAATATATTCCCGATCGGTGCGCATTATATTAAACATGTTTTACGAAACATAGCTAAAATTTTGGATTTTTGGATTTTCTTGCGCTGCGTATTATAATAAATATTCTTTTATTTATGTCTCGTATATAAAGGATTTATAGTAAAAAACTTTGTTTTTTAAAGTTTAAAAAAAAATATCAACTAAAAATGCTAAATCGGCCAGTCAAGTAGCATCAAATAGTTCTTGAACGTGTTGTTCCTTATCTTCCATGAATTTCAAAATTTCTTATTTAAGTGTGTAGAGGCGCTGAAGTGCTCTTCCCCGACTGAGCCATCATACATCATACAACATCTCCGTATTCTTCTTGGATGTCAAGAAGAAAATCCTGAAAGTGGTGGTGAAACAGGGCCTTAGAGCGAATAGAATGTATAGCTTTTGTCACTGGCTTAATAACATAATCACATCTAGGATGTTTGGCACAAAGAACTTGTTGGTGAATGACAAAGTGAAGTTTAAAACATTTGCCAGCACCTTTGCTGACTTTATTACAGACAAGTGTTGCTAGTCCTCTATGCTCATTAATTATGGCAGGAGCACCATGAATAATAATTCCAATATCTTTTTCCATGTTAGTTTAATGTCATTGACAGCAGAACAAACGTGGTACTTTTACTATCGATATAATGTTGTTACAGAAATAATACGTCAGTCAATTAATTATTCATTAATTTTAAGGCTACCGGTCTGTTAAAATTGCCTTGCGGGCCGGTTTTGGCCCGCGGGGAAGACTTTGAACACCCCTGTTTTAGTGCATGTCATAAAAACAGAAATAATATGTGTTTCTGAAGAATAGCGTAGCTGACGAGAGGATGAGCCGACAGAAAGTGGTTCAGCGAGATAGTAAGGGCATGAGTCAGAAAAAGAAATTTCCAAAATGTAATTTTTAAATCCCTTATATTAACATCACGGCCGTCTCTGTCTCTCTGTCGTTCTGTCGTCATCTCTCTCTGTCTTGGGCGGTAGGAAAAACAAAAGTAAAAAATGACCCACTTCCCGTGATCCGATCAAGCTGAAATTTGGCACACGGACCCGTCTCACATATCCATGCATCGTATCAAAATTGCAGATCGATCGAACGTACCGTAATTAAATTTATGCATTTTTAGTTTATCCTTATAACGTATGTAATTCAAATTCACTGTTTGTTATTGTTTTTTTTCATGGGATTGTTCAGTCACGCGTTGAAGCGACCCATCGAAGTACCGGCGTGCTTTTGTTTACATTTGACGTGTCACGCTGAGCTCGGTCAAGCGATCGGTGACCAGACTTTTCCCCTCTCCCATCGGGTTATGAAGCAAAGTTGAGTTAAGACAGATTCAGTCTGTAAATGTTTGTCGCGTTTGAAAATAATCAATACTGTTAGTTATGTCTCATATATAAGGGATTTATAGTCAAAAACTTTGTTTTTACGGGTGTGTTTTTATTAAATCTCTTATATTAACTTCGAAATCTTGTCTCTCTCTCTCTCTCTCTCTCTCTCTCTCTCTCTCTCTCTCTCTCTCTCTCTCTCCTCTCTCTCTCTCTCTCTCTCTCTCTCTCTCTCTCTCTCTCTCTCTCTCTCTCTCTCTCTGTCTGTCGTCATCTCTTCGTACGTCGGGCGGAAAAACAAAAGTAAAAAATGACCCACTTCCCGTGATCCGATCACGCTGAAATTAGGCACACGGACCCGTCTCACCTAACAATGCATCGATCAAACGTACCATAATTAAATTAATGCATTTTTAGTTTATCTATATAAACTATATGTAGAAGTCGCTATCGTTTACATTTTACGGGTCAATTGACTTCACCCCAGCCACCGATGAACACATCTCGTGTTTAAACCAGGTAAACTACCTGGAGTTGAGTTAACGCGTTGACGCCACCCATCCATGTCCACACCCCCTCCCCCCTTCCCCCAGTTTTAAAGCCAATGGGGATCATTTCGGTTTCAGTCTGTAAATATTTGTCACTTTTGAACATAATCAAAACTTTTAGTTATGTCTCATATATAAGGGATTTATAGTCAAAAACTTTGTTTTTACGGGGTTGTTTATTTTATCCTCTTATGGGCTATATAAAAATGATTTTAAAATTCGTCTACTGTGTAAATTTATTGATCTTGACCAGAGTTACTACATAAAAACTAAAAACTTAATGGCACATATTAAAATAGTCTATAAAATTAAACTCATAATGTCCACTACTTTGGCACTGAGGGAATCAAATCTTTCTTTTATTTTCCTTATTTTACGTAGATTTTTAATACTTTATTCACCAATAGACTTTACACCTTCTAACAAACATTAAGAAATATATCCCTTATGAGCCAAATTGAAATCAATATGTATTTTGTACTTAATATCTTGCACCAATTGGCCCGGGGGATCTTAATGTTATTTTGTTTCCATATAAGCTGTGTTATTTTATTCATCCGATCTTCGTGAAACTGTGGAAAGTTGTTGAGTACATTCCTCAAACGTTTCAGGTTACAATAGATTGTTTCTGACCAAACTTGGTGCATTCGAATTTTTATGGCTCATATTAAAAAGATAAAGAGCATTGGAACACTGATGTGCAAAAGTTAATGAGGTATCATTTCCAAATTCTACTATAAATGGGCATGACAATCAACAAAGTTCACCATGTTAAACTCTATTATTATGGCCAAATCTTCATGAAATTAGGTAGGCTGCTTCCAAGCACTAACCGAAATCAATGAACGCAACTGATCTCTTTGGTATGACGTCAACATCAGTCACCATATTGAACTTTACAACGGTCTTCGTTACTTATCGGTCAATCTTCAAGAGCTTTGTTAAGCGGGTTACCAACACTAACTGAACCCCATTTTCCAGCTGCACAGATCGGATATTTTGCTAGTGTCTAAATAAAACATATACAGTCTACTTTTCAAATTCTATTTCCCAGTGTTCAATAGGCTGAACATACGCTCGAAATCAGGCTCTGATAAGGAGAACTTTTGTGTAAACTTTCGTTGTAGGCCACTTGACTGTGTAGATAAAGTTTATTCTTTGTTTCCGTACGTAATTTTTGCTTAGTATATTCTTTAAGGAATATCAAATCCAGCAAGTGTTTTTAACATATTTAGCACACAATGACAGTTTCACTATATTTAAACATTGCACCCAGTTTGATCAGCTACTTAAATAACGAATCTGGTTGCTCTGCTTGCACAAATTCTATGAACAAAGAACAAATCCATTTTAATATTTGATCAACAATTATTTTGAAAAAGCGAAAAAAACTAACAATAATTTTACTTAATATGAACAAGTATGGAAAAAAAGAGAAAACATCTTCTAAGCGATTAAAGTCTTTCACTTATGAAGCAATTAATTAAAAGTATGTCCTTTTATTTAAACAGAATAAATAGCTATTAAACGTTTCGATTTTTTTGTGGTCTAAAAATATTGACAGTTGACTTTGTAAATACAAAATTATGAATGCATATGACCTTTGAATTGGATTTTGTGATTTACAACATTTAATTAGATTTATTACACTGTAATATTCGTAAATTAAAAAAAACCCACCATTCAATCTAAATTACAACGTTACCTTAAAATTATAAATTATCTATTTTGCACAGTATATTGACAAATAATTGAGTGAAATAGATATCCCTAAACGATTACAGTACCACTTATACTACGTATCTTATATCGCGTTGTTAAGTATATCATGAATAAAGTTATAGTATGTATACAAATATATTATGCATTTCATTATCAGGTAAAATTGTTAATTCTTAAAAATCTGTAGACCAAACCCCTCAATAAGGAAGTAAATTCAGTAAAACTAAGAACTGACTTATGTTTTATAAAGTTAGTGTTCTTATCTTCAAGTTTTCATGCGGATTCGTATTGGTCAATAACAGAACGCAACTCTAAATAACATTTATTTTGAATGGTGATTTTCGACAATTAGACTTTAAATTAATATCAAATAACATTCAACTTGTATTGCAGGACTGAATTTAGATGTGTATATGATGATGTCATTGAGGTAATGAACATTTAAAAAATAATAAATTAGTGTTATCATTAATATAAAAGCACAATCACGATACAGATTTAACTAAATTTTTATATAAGTAATTATTATGTAATTAACATTTCAGTAAGACTTTTGTGCAATTAAAAGTGTTTGACTATAATTGGCATGATTGTACCGATTCGCAAAGTTAGTTTTATTTTCGAATTGACTATACATCAGTTTCATACATCATTTAAATCCAGTTTTGTCTATTCCGGAAGCCTCTTATTATAACCCATAGAATAATAGTAAAGTAATAGAATAGTTACTCAAAGTGTTTGCCTTCGTACACTAATCTCAACATACTCAGATATTTATGCCTCATCCGCTTTATTAATTTTATGTAGCAATTTTCTAATTTTATATTTAGATTTTCAGTCCAAATAATATCATAACATAAATTTTAAAAATTTTAAACAAATAAATAAATTTCACCAGAGGGGGGGGGGCGGGCGCCTGTAAATGACGTCACGCGATTTTGGCCCATTTTTCACTCCCCCTCGCCCCCTTCGTCACGATTCGTCACAAAAACTTAGACCCCCCTATAATATGACGTCACAAAGCTTTGCCACCCACCCCCAAACAAAAAATAAATTAAAAAAAATAATGAAAAACCCAAAAATGAAAATGAGCATGTTTCACATCACTTTGTTGTCATTTACGTATGTGTTTAGTGTGAGACTGCACTCTAATATCATAACACGCGTGAAGCCATGTGAAACGTCATAAAGTAAATTTGTAAGAAATCAAATTTTAAGTGGAACGTTTATTTAAAGTTGCGAGTTTTGATGTGACCTCACATTTCTCAACCACCCCCCTTCCCCTCGTCACACATCGTTACAAATGTGTGGAGCCCCCTCCCCCCTAGGTGAGTGACGTTATTTTTGGACCGCCCCTGAGAGACAGTGAAGAATTCATTGTATTTAAAGAATTAAACTATTAGAAGAATCATGTTTGAAACTAATATCCTTATTATTGTCCTATATTTCAGATTAAATAGCTATTGTCTGAGACCGTTTCATCATGAGTTTAATTATGTGGAGGCCTAGTTTATTTATCTCGCTGACAATAAACTTGATTACAGCACAACAAAATGGTGAGTAAGCTTTTGAAAATATTATATTTTTTAATATAGACAATTTCAAAGAATATTTATGCATAATTATACCTACAGGGACTGTCTCTCTTGATATCATGATGCAGTCCATTTGCTGTCCCAGTGATTTCATTATTTGGCCTGGCCCATATGGTATTATGTCCCCGTTTAATTGTCAATTTATATCAACTCATTTTTCCTACGTTAACTTTGTTATAATTAATTAATCTTAGCGCTGTTTCAAGGCCATGAAATGATATGAAACTTTGATAAATACTACATCTACCAAATAGTTCAAATCCTAAGTGTAAATATGTCTAAACTTGTTTTGAGGAAAACCTAAATACAGAAATATGATGCAAAATGAAAAACATTGGCCGCGAAAAGCGGGCTTTTATACAAGTATAAGTTAAATTGGATTTTAAACAATATTTCTTTACATAAAAATTTTTCTTAACAAATTTTTCGGAACTAGTTGAAAGGGGGGGGGGTGGTTAAAATCGACAATTTCAGAGGTTAAGTTTAATCCCGAATGAAGTATTCACCCAAACGCAGGCTTTTATTGTGGAAATGGCTGGGAGAAATTCTTTGCTTGACCTGGGTCACGCGCCTTAGATGACATCATTGGGCAGAGCCAGCGGTGACCAGGAAAGCCAACTTTAACTAAAATTACTCAAACACATTCTAGAAGCTTGAGATTACTCTCACAAAGCTTTGGCTAACACCTAGGCAACCTGCTAATTCTGCTGAACATTCTACATTGTCTTATCTCAGGACTCACCGTCCTAAACTCCCCGGCTATGTCTAGTGCGGCCTGTGCGGGGCATGAACTCATGAGTCCACCAATGTTATAGAGGTTAGGCTGCATTGCTGGGTCCCAAATAAATCTTACCCCATACAGAGTTCGATTTATTTTAAAATAAATTCTTAGGGTTTAAAATATTTACTACATTTTAAAATAAATTATCCCCCAAAACAAATTCGCCCTCAACACATATTTAATACAAAACACACAAAAATCTCTAAAACAAAACAAACAAAAAACACAAGCGTAAAATACAGTTATTATTGTAACAGTCCTCATATTTACGTTAATACTGTTTATTGCAGCGATGTGGCTTGAAAGGTGCGAGGAGGATGAGGACTAAACAATACGTCATAATATCAGGGGCATGAACAATTCTTTTGAAATGCATATTTACTTGATTTTGCTTTTTTTTCTTTAAAAAGAATGTTTAGCCACAAATAAAATGCAACATTGTGTTGTGTTTCGCATCACTCGTGTGGAAAGCCGGTTGTTTGGTGTATAAACGCAGATGTTTTCTAGTGTGAAGGGCATGGTTGTTTTGGTGATTTTTTTCCCCAGAGTGTCAAACCCCACGGTCTGAATTTATTCAGAAAAGGAGAAAGTTGCTTATTTTCCTAAATATACCAGTGCAGAAGAAATTTCCTCATCACGATCGGTTGTAAATTCTGTAAAGTTTCTCCAAGATAAAGTTATTTAAATAAAGTCAAAATCGTGTTTTATAAAACAGTAACTTATTGACGCTCCTATACTATTCTTAAATGATTTAAATGATTAAATGATGTTAATATTTAGACCATCAATTAATGTATGTTTGTTCTTATCATTATTAGACTGTAAACGTAATAAATAAACAACGAGTCTAACGTGTTTGCTGAATTTAGAAACGTATTTTAACAAGCACAAATCCAAGAATGGAGTCGGGGGGGGGGATGGTGGTGGGGGTGGGGTAGGGTGGTATTCCATCAATTTACCGTATCAGTTGACACCAACCCCAGTGAGGCCACTTTTTGTTTGAAAGCTTTGGGCCAGTTTTATGTGTTCCAAGACAGCTACACAAATAGTAATCCCCTTCAAAAGCCCTTTCAACTGATATCTTTTACTATATCTAAGAGTAAGCTTTAAAATCTAATCACTCAACAAACCTTGGTTACTTGTGTTTATTAAGTTTCTGCTGTAACTTTTGTAAACGCTATTAGTAAAAGACATGTATAAGATTTTTGGATACTTCTTTGACTATGAGTAAGCAATTTCATAAACACGCAATGTGTACTACAAACTTTAAGCTTATTTAAAATGCTTTTTAATTCACAGAAACTACAGACGCTGTTTAAAAGTTTAAACGTAATCTGAGTTTCAGTTGCTTTTTTTAGTCAAAAGTTTATTCATCAATACCAGACATATTAATTGCAAGTTTAATTTAAGTCCTAACCACAGAAGCTACTGAGAATCGTAAAGAGTGAATTTCATGTACCATGACATTCGTGTCATATTCTCGTATTACTTGATCATCTTTTTTCTTTCACTTCAATTATATGTTATTTTTTATTTTACGCTGAGCCATTAGCCACCACTAAAATTGTGTCTCTCGGGGGCATGCACCCCGGTTGACCTGAACTTGTTATGTCGCAGGCTAATTTATGATTGCTTAATTTCCAAGAATCCTACATAAATGCATGCAACAGATACACAATATATATCGTAAGACAAAAACGTTAATAAACCCTAATTTTAAATAAATACAATTAAGAGGCAGATTTATTTTACCTGTGGAGACTTTGTCTTAAAATAAACTCCCCGGGGATACTTTATTTTGGGGGAGACTATTTCGTGACACCGGCAGTTTAAGTCCTGTTAAATGAATTGGTTGGGAAATGCTCCGTTCTCATTTGAATCACCAAACTGTGGTTGTTGCGGCACAATTTCCACCATTGGTCTATTCGACTGGCCTGGGTATGTTAGTGTATAACCCCCTGGCAGTCGTGTTGTCGACCCTTTCCTGGTACTACTTGCTCCAAAAGTGTTCAGCTAGCCAGGTCTTTGCTCCGAGATAAGTGACTGGGCGTCTGTTCGGTGTTGGCCCGCCCAGGGATTTTTTCAAGGGAGTCTTCCTTTTTATTGTCATCGACGTTGACATGGAATATACTACAAATTTACCTCATCTCTGAGTCTTTCTAGCTTTAACCATGTCATCTAGGATGACTTTAACCGATTGGGTGATATGGTTCTCTTGTTTTTGGACCTCAAGGGCTGATATTGACTCCAAGTACACGAATGTGTCAAACACTACAAATTACGACCCTTTCTGTGTCTTGTGAACACGTTCAAGGCCATGTGTATATCTTCTAGCTCCGCATCGTAATTCGATGCCATAATCTCGCATGTTCCCAAAATGTCTCCCAAACGTTAACAGAATATATTGTAATAAATGGGACCTAATAAAGGAAGTTGAGTGTCCTGGGCAAAAGTGAAGAAAGTCTCGAGAGAGGATTTTCTGAACACTTTGAGATGAAGTAGTTGATCGAATAACTAACAATATTTCTGATCCTGCTAAATTTAGTCAGTGTACAGCAGAATTTAGGTTCTCTGGTTATTTTTTAAATAAAAATTTATAATATTATTTGTTTCTCTTTTAAAGAAATTATTTTTAAAAAAAAAGAAATAATAAAAAATACAATTCAAATTACACGATTATAAATATTTTGATGTATTATTGCTAAATTATAAGATATCCTATATAATAAAAGGCTAAGTTCTGTACCGTCATCTATAGCGATTGGTCTCTCAAACACACATGACTCCTACAGCCAATCATATCAAGTTTACGCGGACTTTCAAAACGAGTTATTTTTGGTGCAGTATTTCTTCCAAGACTTTATTTTGAGTTATGCGCGTTGGGATTTATAGTCAAAAGCTTTGTTTTTACGAGTTATTTATTTTAACTATAATGAATAGTATTTTTGACGTGATGCACATGTATGCCGGTCGAGACGGCTGTTGAAGGGAAGTTACAACATGCCAACGAACGTTGGCGGAACGTCCTTGGACGGGCTTGGTTGCTCGTATTAACATTAACGTTTAAAATTCTGACCTTTACTGGATGTCATATAACAAAAATAATATAACAATACATTTATTTTACTTGCAAAATCTGTCCATTATTGATGTCGGTTCGAGCTTGTACAAGCAACTACTCCTGAAACATACCAGATAGAGGGTTCGGGTCTTTGCAAATATGTCAAAGAGGTCCTTAGGATGTGCACGGGATAAAAGAATTCCCGAAAAGGTTTACTGGATTTCCTGGAAAATAAAAAAACCCTGAAAAATATAAGTATTTTGTCAATTTCTCGGCAACCAAAGCAGCCACCGGGTAGAAACAAACGCCAAACTATAGCTAATAGTATTTAAAACAATGTTAGAGAAGGAATTTTTGAAAAATCTCTATTTGTTCGACTCCCGTAATTTTAGCAGCAATTTTTAGATAGTAATTGTTTTGTTTACTTTCAGAATGATTGATTGGAAAATACTTTTAATGTAATCTAGAATGATTTCCCTTGAATAAAAAAAAGTCGGAAATTCTTTGTTTCAGCTCAACTTGTTTTCACCGCAAAAGAAGCGATTGAATCTCTTGTTATTAAAATTATGTGTGATCGTTGAACATAATTAAGTAATTTGTCTCGAAATTTGTTATGGACAAATAATTGGAAATTGCGCTTAAATACTCATTCGAGTTTTTATTACTTCTTTAAATATTACACTAACGAGTTTTTTATATACTTTTTCAGCATGTCAACAAGAGACATTTCCAGTCACAAATCTGAACACAAAATGGTTTGGATCTAGTTGCAAGTACTTGTGTCACTGTCAGTACAATGTACCATGTGACTCCAATGGTGACTGTCCTCATGGATGTGATGTTGGATGGTTTGGTCCAGCTTGTCAATACGGTAAGAATATTTGGTCTAGTTATAATTTAATAAATGTACATTTTAAAAATTAGTTTCACGGCTGCTATTGATAAATGCTTAAATTATATTATTTTTTTAAAAATTAAAAAAGAATAATGTATTTGTTGTATAATATGTAATACATTATATCTGTTTTGATTATTCTAAATGAACTAGTAATGAAACTCATTTTTGCCTTTATTTTATTCTCAAATAATTCCCTTAAAGCTGACATGATGCAAGACAGCAGTCTTCAAATCGACGATCAAGTCAAAACAACAACCGATGATAACATTAACACCTGTGCCGTGTCCCCACTTCAAATCAAATGGAATACAACTTTCCTCTTTACCTGGATGAGAGTAATTGTTGGCATGAATGGTAAGCACATTACAAAATTAAAAAGAATATTTTAAAGTAAAGGGCTGAAAATTTATTCATATTAATGCATCATATTTTAGCATAAGAAGTTATCAAAAATTTATTTTAGTATAAATAAGCAATAATGAAATTTACGTTTCCTTTCAACTGATTTTAACATTAAGGGTGGATTTAGACTGCACGGGGCCTTTGGCTGCAATTCAAACTGTTGCACGGTCCCGCCAGCGTCCGTTTAAATAAACTTTTTGCTAGCAACTACTATAAGACTGTAACTTGTAAGGCAGAGTTTAATAGGACAAAAATTAAATAGAAACCAATTTAATTAATATAAACTTACATGAATCCAAAATTCATTAAAATATTTATTAATATTTATTTCAGTCTAGAACTTTTGTTTGCGAACTTTTCTCATGGCAAAGTTATCAATCAAGTCAGTATAGCTAAGTGAGATTACAAGTTCCCTTTCAATGCTCATTAGAGCATACTCATTCTTTGTTGTCCCATGCAACTTCTAAATTCACGTTTTATTCTTTTCAACTTTGAAAATGATCTCTCTCCGCTGCAGTTTGATATCATTATCTATAAAAACAGTGATGGCGAACCTATGCCAAGCGTGCCACAGACGGCAAACAGAGCCTCATCAGCCGGCACGCGACTTTAATATTACTTACTTAATCAAACCACTATGCCAGCACTTTGTGTTGGCATTTTGCTATATATCTGTAGGTTTTAATTGAATTTTGGGCACATGGACCCAAAAAGGCTCGCTATCACTGATCTATACTAATAAAAGCCAAAGCCCTGACTGACTGAATCATTATTATTGCTCTAGCCTTCCGTGTAGGTAGAAGCATGAAGCTTTGAGAAGTAGTTGAGCACACTCTCACGGCCATAATAAGCTAAAAAGAATTTAAATTATCACTTAAGGGGGGCGGTGCAAAATGTAGTTTGATTTACTTTTCTTAAAAATTGACTGAACACTAATTCTCCTACATCCCGTTTTGGTAGAAGCATGAAGTTGTTGAGTGCACTCTCACGACGATAGTTGGCGTAAAGGAATTTAAAAATTTCCACTCATTGGGGGCCGGGGGGCCAAATGTAGTTTTTTCCTTATATAAGCTATAAACAAACTGACTCATCACTAATTCTCCAATTTCCCGTGCAGGTAAAAGCATGAAACTTTGGGAATTTGTTGAGTAGAGGCCCTCGATGGTAACAGGCTAAAAATATATTTAAATGATCACATCCCGAGGGGGGAAGGGGCTGGGCTCAAATGTAGTTAATATTCTTATGTAAAAACTGACTCATCACTGATGAATCACTCGACAGATTGTGCAACATATCGGATAATAAATGTCAACTGGTTTAGCAAATAGGAAACTCCAAATGTGGAAGCTTGCTTACTGTCTGTGACATCAATTTGCATACATAACAATAAACACAGCCACTAGTTATTTACACGCATAACCAATTTCTGTCAAACTACTCTCCTGTTCGCGCATGAATACATGTAAACAATGTTCATGTACAATAAAGGCGTTGTGTCACATTGTCCTACTGTATACATGATTCTTTACAGCAGTCATCTTTGTTTTCCTTAGCTAGGTTTCCTCTTTCCTGCATAATAGTTTTTAGATAATATTACTATCAATGACGATTTCTGATATTTCACACTCTTCGACATTTTATCGTGATAAATAGATGAGATTTTATTAATTTGTGTATGATATTTTCAGGGCTTCATGCTAATATTTTCCAATCTTTATTTACAAATATAATAAGTTTGGGGGCCCTTAAATCATTGGGAGCCCCTCCCTCTTCCTCGTCCAGCCCCCCTTTAATCCGCCATAGTCATGCGTACTGTATTATTTGATAAAACAACATATGCAAAACATATAACATGTCAATTTAGGTCAAATCTTCTATAAAATTAAATAATTCAAGAAATTATGGCTTCCAATAATATTTTATTAACCTCTCAAAATGACAAGTAATTTCTATTCTTTAAAAGAGCTTCTTTTATTAAATCCCTTATATTAACTTCAAAATCTTGTCGTTCGTTGTCGGGCAGACGGAAAAATGAAAGTAAAAAATGACACACTTCCCGTGGTGCTATCGAGTTGAAATTTTGCACATAGACTAGTATCACCTAACAATGCATCGTATCAAAATGTAAGATCGATCCAATGTATCGTAATGAAATTAATGCATTTTTAGTCATCTATATAAAACTATATGTAGCGGTAGCTATTGTTTACATTTTACGGGTCGCTTGAGTTCACGCCACCCACCGATGACCACATCTCGTGTTTAACACCAGAAACAGTTTTATGGGGATGTTTTTATTTTAATTATTAAGTAAGAATACATTTTATTACATTTTTCTTAGGATTAAGATTAATTTTGAAAAAAACAAACATTATTATTATATCATTTTTCAGAATCAAATATAGATCTAAATATTACATTTGCAAGGAATGATAGTCAGACAGTGTGTCCGGGTCTAAACAAAATAATTATTGATGAAAGAACCATTGATATCTTTTGTCCGTTGGGTCAACTTATTCAACAAATATCCATTACAGTGCTTGGAATAAAAGTATGTTTTGTTTATGTCAATGCCGGTAAGTGCCTCTTTATTTGGTCTGCTTTGAAATCATATTTGATATTCAACATAATATAAAGATCAAGACTTACGGAAGCAATATCATTTTGCACGTTTTCTTAAAGCATGATGGCGAGTTGTTATATCAATAACACAATGATAATTTAACGAACAAAAAAAAATGAAATTATTTTTAAAGTCCACTAGAAACCTTTTGTTTGTGTCATGTCGTTTTTTATTTAATCAATGTTAAACAATACTTTAAAACATCATTGTATGATAATGTGGGGTATTTTAAGTTTTTAAAATGATCTAATTTTAAAATTATGTCTTTATTGTTATTATAAATCATCACAAATTGGCTTAAAAGGTAGGAACATCGCATTAAAACAACAAACATCGCAGACGTCAACTGCCGGTATATTGAGTTCAGCAAAAGCTGTTGACGGTAATATTGGAAAGCTTTGGAAAGACTACTCTTGCATTGAAACAAATGGCAGTGAGAGATACCCCAGGTGGACAATAGAATTTACAGAGAACATGGTTGACGCTTATAGATACAAAATCTACAACAGAATTGGTAAAGTATTCAGCTAAAAGCTTAAAAATACATTTTGATTAATTTTCACTAACTAATTAGGCAGCTGGATAGCGAAGTCAATAGTGCGCTCGCCTCACAAGCTGATGGGCGTGGGATCTAGCCCACGTTAAAGCTAGATATGTTGATGAATGACTAACGCTAAGAAAGTCCTCCACTGACCTGGAGAGGGAAGGGTGCCGCCAAGGTCTACTAAGCCCGAGAATGCTCTAATGGAAACATTAGAACCCCTTACGACCTCGAAAAAAAGGTTAAGGGACACAAAAGAATTAATTAAAAATTCAAAAATTTAGGTTTCAATTTAACTAAAATTCTTTTGAACTTTATATAAGAAAAAAGTCATACAGTTAAAAAATTATTTTGTTATTTATTTACACATATTAAAAAATCATAGTAATTTAAAAAGCATTTTTTCTGCTGTATTTACATTGCTGGTAATTATCAATCAATGCTGGATTTACATATTTCATAACAAGCTATAGCTTGAGGGAGCCATTACCTCACATGCAGAGATAGGACTCCAAAAGCTGGTCAATAAATTCTCAGAGGCATGCACGGAATTCGGTCTAACAATAAGCCAAAAACAAAAAAGAGACCATTATGAGACAAGGCCCAGACTGCCCCCAGCAATCTTCATTGAGGGAAACACATTGGATGTCGTCGAGGATTTCACCTACCTTGGCAGTAACATCACAAGCACCCTCTCCCTGGAAAAGGAAATAGAAACAACAATCGGCAATGCCGCATCTTTAATGGCTATGCTGAATCAAAAAGTGTGGAACAATGCGCAACTCACAGATAGGACGAAAATCTCTGTGTACCAGGCCTGCGTGCTCAGCACACTCCTCTATGACAGAGAGTGCTGGACGACCTACGCCAAGTAAACAAAGCAGCTCAACAGCTTCTACTTACGATGCTTGCATAGGATTCAACACATCAAGTTGCAGGACAAGATAACCAATGTTGAGGTACTCAGAAGGAGCCATATGCTGAGTATGCACTCAATCCTGAGTGAGAGGCGCCTGGGGTGGTTGGATCATGTCCACAGGATAAGCTCGGAGCGCATTCCAAGAGCCTTACGGTGAGCTGGCAACTGGTATGAGGAAAAGAGGTCGCCCCTGGTAGAGCTTCAAGGATTTCTGCTAGAAATACTTGTAACTGGCGCAGATAGACCATAAAGCGTTGGAGAACATTGCCGAGGAGCGCACCTCCTGGCGGGCAAAAATGTTTGAGGGCATTCAAGTCGCGGAAGTATCCCTCACAGCTAGGAGTGAAGAGAGAAAGCGGAAGGGAGGCAGAGGAGCAGGAGTAAACGCCATCGTCCCATGAGGACGGACGGATGCCATACTATAGCTTAGGGTCACCGCCTGCTTGGGAACCAACCAGAATTTTTTTTTCATTTTTCGCACTGACATAGAACATCTGGACTGCAAAAGGGCCCCCATATCTAAAACAGCTAAGGAACCCATCAAGTCTAAATACGGCCCTGTTTTTAATTACCTTTTCCTATTTCATACTAGTTATTTTAATAACATGATTGCATCAAATTTAAATCTTCCAGGAATCTCATGTAAAAATGAGTTATCTTACTTGATTAAATTAAAAAAATATTTGAGACATTAATTAATTTAAAGGAATGCCTTTATTTTATATTTCATCTTCGGAACCCTTCCGTCTCGAGAGACGATTGTGCATCATCTTGTTTTTTTTTAAAAAATAATTCTTGGTGCAGGACTTTTTGAGACTCTGGAGTGTCCTCTCGAGAGGTGATGCAAGCCTGGGCTGGTATTATGTAGAATTAGCTGCTTCCCATACAGCATATCCTCCTCTCCACGTCAATGGTGTAAACAAGGGAACGACTTGCGTCGATTCAGCTTCGCGCCATTGGCGTCGCAGGAGTTGCCGGAATGTACATAATTTTTATGTAGAGACCGTCTGTAAATGCTCCAGTTCCAGTTTTTCTGTCAGGGTTTAATCCCTTAGCCTTTCCCGGGTAACGAGTGTAGCCGCAAGACAGCTGAAGTTTGAAGTCAGAGTTTCCTTCTCCTAGATGAATTACCAGCCAAGGTTAACGAGCCTCATCTACCCGAAGTGACTGGTGTTGTGGTGCTAGTGAACCGCCTTCGCCCCTTCTCCTCATATTTCAATTGTACGTTGTAAATGTCTCCAGCGCTTGTTTATTCTTTTATTTTATAGACTGCAGAAAAAAATTAGTTTCCGCCATTTTGATCAACTTCCGGTCCTAGTGGTACTAGTATATCAATTAATACAGCCACAAAATGCCAAGTACAAATAAAATACAGTACCAGACTGGCATAGAAAGAATTCAATTCGTTGAACAATGTCTTGATATCCTTGATTTCCTCATATTTGTAGATTGTACATTTCTCCATCGCTTGTTTGTTCTTTTATTTATAGACGGCAGAGAAATTTAGTTCTGCCATTTTGAGGACCGGAAATATTTATATAAATATATACATGTTTATATATAGATTAGATATAATCTACCCGATGCAAATGAAACCTCAATTCTCTTACTCATCTCATATTCTCTTGCGAAGCCTTTTCATTAAAAACCTATTTTTGTATTAACGAGTTTTATACGTATATTGATATTTTGAATATTACAAAAAATTTTGATGTTACAACTCTCTTCAAATGCATTTTTGGGGACAACGAATTTAAGCTTTCTAATTTCTAATAATAAAAAGATATTTGCTTTAAAGAAAATTACAATTTTGAATTAAGTTGATGTTGAAATTGTGCTTATTTATATGAATGTTCCAGAAAAGCTTAATTGCATCAAAATATTGTTGAGAAAACGCAATGAAGTAAATGATAATTTTACTGAACTTGAAAGAAAAATGTTTAGTGTTTAAAATCATGTGGAATTTTATCAAGGATATGTACTACATCTCTCTTTTCATTTCTTTTTCTCTCCCTCGCTCACACACACAAAAAATCACACACAAACACAATCACACACATTTGCACACACACAAAGACACACACACATTATATATATATATATGTATATATATATATATATATATATATATATATATATATATATAATATATATATATATATATATATATATATATATATATATATATATATTGTGTGTGTATATTAAAAATTAAATATCATATCCTTCATTTAAACACACACACACAAATAAATATATATGCATGAATATATATGTACTAGGGGCAAGTACCCGGCTTCTCCCGGGTTTAAAATAAGGTTTTCTGTAGAAGCGTACACAACTAACTGTTTACTTGCATGCTATAAAATGGTACATTTAACAGTGTATGTGCTGCATGGCTTAATTTCAAGGATGTCACCATCCTCATCTTTCACAATAACAGTTTTGAGATCTTCAAATGAAATAGGTCCCCGAATATGGTGCAGCAGGAGGCGCATGTGAAATGCTTCTCTGTTGTGAGGATGCACAGTGTACACTCTTCCCAAGGCATTGTCTGTCACATATCCCGGGAAGTCTGCAAGAGGTATACCTTTTTTCGGATTTGCCAGACCTTTTGACTGGCATCCCAGCGAAAATGTCTAGGCACTTCAGAATACAGCAATGTTTTTGCAAGAGGATCTGTTTTGCAGAGATCAAAAAACGCTGTTAATGTAGTCTTTGTTGGAGTGTCTGTCAAATGTGCTGTTGGCTGTCCTGGTTTATAGTATACTCCTTGGCCTCCTTCAAGATGTACTGCCAAGTGAACAACTGTTGGATACCTTTGATGGATGGGAAAGTTAAGCAGGCGCCACACTGCCTCACTGCTACTAATGTATCGTCCTTGTTGATAATTAATTGGTAACCCCATCAAGCCTGTTCGGCATTTCATTTGCAACAGTAAACATGGCTGCATCACTTCCCTTGGTAACATAATTGCAAATCTACTTGATGCTTGTGTTTCTATGACGTACATAGGTCATTCCATCCTGTGCATATTCATGCATGTAACGGGGCCCTCCACTGAAGGATGAAGGCAGCACCACTAATTTGCCAAGATTTTCAGAAGTCACATTGTTGTCATTCCTTACTGCCTCTAATAGTACACCATAGTCCTCAGCTCTAAGTTTTGTTTGGTTGAGTCTGATGAAACGCAATCTCTCATTCTCAACCTTAGCATACATATCCACTATGTATTGCTGGAAAAGGCGCGGGCATCTGAGGAGTGTATTAAATTCGTTGACTCTTTGCATCATGCGATATGCATAGTAGTCATTGCTTGTGGCCTTGTTTACATCTTTTATGTTCAAATCATAGCCATCTTCTCCTCTAACAAATAGCAGAGGATACTGAAGTGGATCATATGACCTGTGAGTGTCTTGAATCCTTTGAAGTGGCATTTGTGAGCAACTTCTTGAATGCAGCACAATGTCTCTACGATCACCTAGCTCTCCAGCAATCATGATGCCACTTCACTAACAGATGGTGCATTGAATCTGCCTTTGTGTTCCTTTAATGGTGCTTTGCCGGAAATTTTGATTTTGTAGTCCACTTGAGTGTTATCCATAATCTCAGCAGCCATTTTAAATGACCTCACATAGCTGTTATGCTGATGCAGCATTCTTTGCAGTTTGAGGACAATGTTTCTGTCAACAGGACTGTCAAGCAAATCCAGTCGTCTTTGCACTTGCTCATCTTCTCCCAAGAAGTAAATCTGGAGATATTTGCTGTCTACAGCATTGACTGGATGAAGAGGTCCAGCATGGTGGTACACTTGGCCTTGGACCTTGAATGTTGGTGTCCACCCGTTATTCACGACAACATTAGACTTGAAGGAAGTCACGGCAAACATATTATTGAATAGTCTAATAAGTTTCACAAAGTCCTTTGATTGTGCAGTTTCACCATTCAACAGAATGCACAATGGTTCTGGTGGCTTTAGAATTGGGGGCAGTTTGACTTTACCACTGGAACAGCACATGCCTGGAGTTTCTTTGCTCAGCTGTTTCAGCTGCTCTGGGAACTCTGTGGCGGACCTGATCTGCCTGGATTTTATATATTTTTTTTTCGTATGTTATCATTGCGGGAGAGTACTCAACAACTTCCCAAAGTTTCATGCTCCTATTTACACGGGAAGTTGGATATTTAATGATTAGTCTGTTTTATATAGCTCATATTAGGAAAATACCTACATTTTGGCCCAAGGCCCCCTAGTGAGTAATAATTTTATATATTTTTTTCGCATGTTACCATCGCGCGAGGGTACTCAAAATCTTCCAAAAGTTTCATTCTTCTACTTACATGGTAATTTGGAGAATTATTGATGAGTCAGTTTGATATATGAAAAAAAACTACATTCAGGCCTCTGACCACCCAGTGAGTGATAATTTTTATTAATGTTTCGCCAGTTACCATTTTGGGAGGGTATATAACAACTTCACAAAGTTTCATGCTTCTACCTACACAGGAAATAGGAGATTTAATGATGAGCCTGATTTATATAGCTCATTTCAGAAAAAACTACGTTTGGGCCCCCGCCCACCCCCCTACCCAGTTAGTGATAACTTTATACTTTTTTCGACTGTTACCATTGCGGGAGGGTACTCAACGACTTTCCAAATTTTCATGCTTCTACCTACTCGGGAATATGAGGAATTGGTGTTGATTCAGTTTTATATAGCCCATATAAGGAAAAACCGGTTTTGGGGCACCCGGCCACCCATGAGTGGAAATGTTTACATTATTTTTCACCAATTATCGTCATAATAGTGTATTTGGCAAGTTCCCAAAAGTTTCATGCTTCTACCCTCACGGGAGGTTGGAGAATTAGTTTTGAGTCAGTTTTAAATATACGGGAAAAAAAATACATTTTGGCCCCGCCCCCAGTAAGTGATAATTTATATAATTCATTTTTCTGTTGTATGGGGTTTATTTGTTTTAAAGAAACATTTCGAAACGCAATGTTTGAGCTTAAAATGTGCCCTGCTGGTTTCGTTTAAGTTATGCAAAAAGTATAAACACAGTTGCTTAGCTACAGTGTTTATGCCACCCAGGGATGGACGATATTATTGACTCCTACCCTCGCCGATAAAAGGAAAAAGCTTGATCGGACGACTGGATAAAATACATATAGAATATACAAAAAAGAAACAGTGCAAAGTAAAAAAATATGTAATTTGCAAACAAATTTTATAAAAATATATACGTAATCTTGTTAGAGGCGCAACATTAACAGACATAAAAATAAACCATTTCATAACATTTAGTTCACAACAAAAAACACACACACTCACTGATTCACACATGTGCACACAAATACTTAAACGCATACCCACAGCGGTATATTAACAATTAAAAATATAAATTAAAATAATATCTGCTCTTTTCACTTTGTTTCCTATTTACAAATTAATATGAACTCAAACTATGACGTAACATCACATTATTTTATGGCAATAAACGCCATCTTGTTAATCTCGACACCAAAATGTTTAATATTTTACGTCTTAATTTTCAATAATTTTTATTTTATATAGCTCATATAGGGAAAAACTACATTTTGGGCCCCCAGCCCCCAGTATCTTATATATATGGAACGAAACCTGTTTAATAACCTTTCCGGTATAATTTTGTGTACGTGTACCAAATTTCACGTTATTTGGTTGTCTGGATCTTGAGTTATAAGGGAACAGACAGACGACGGACAGACAACAAATGCGTCTTATATATATAGAGATGTATATATATGTATGTATATATATGTATGTATATATATGTATGTATATATATGTATGTATATATATGTATGTATATATATGTATGTATATATATGTATGTATATATATATATTTACAGGGTGTCAAAAAATCGGGAAATTTTCAACGATCCACTATAATCATAAGTTATTGAATTGAATTTTTTGTGTGTAAATTCATAGTTATTATTTTTAAAACCCTAATATATGCCATTTAAAAACAATTTGTGGAAATCATAATTTTAAAAAAACTACGTCCTTTACATCCCCTCGTCCCCCTGTACGAATACATTCTTTAAATGTGTTTCTATTGATCGCCGTTCAGTGTGTGATGTTTATCCATCCAGTAGAAATCAATATTCTTCAATGTGTCGAAAATTTCTTGATCCAGGGGTAATGAAAGATTGGAACAACTCTACGTAACAATCCGCATTTACAGCTACTTTGATCACCTGTTCATTAAACATAAAAGCCCACTAATTCTATGTAATGAAAACAATATCAAACTGTGACTTTACTAACGTGTAATGGGCGCTCATGATTTTCATTTGGATTTGCGTCCGTCCACTAACGTTAGTTTTGTTAATTCACGTAACCTATGAGAGAAATATGAGTTTCATCAGACATCCACAATTTCCTTGAAAATTCTTCGTGTGAGAATTGTTCGGTGAACATGTGATCTCAACATTTTGTTCCCGGGCCCCCTAGATCGATAGATTTGCTGTTTGTGATTTTTTGTGTATGGGCATTTCTTAAGAGTAAAATATACAAAACTCAACCAAGAACTCTGAATGAGCTGACACAGAGAATTCAAGATGAAATCCAGGCTATCCCAGCTGAGATGTTGCAGTGGTCAATGAGGAATCTCAACACCAGATTTCAAGAATGCATTCGACCAGGAGGACGGCATCTAAAGGACGTAAATTTAGTATAGTACATTTACACCCTAATGGAATTAGTGTGTTTTTAAAATATATTTACCCCCCCCCCAACCCGCCTCACATTAAATTTTTTTTTAATGAAACAAAATATTTAATTTCATAATAAATATTACACAACCATTATACTGTTCCTCGACCAATATATTTTAGAAATTGGAATTTAATGTGTAGTACTTTGATTCAAAGAAAAGGATATTCTTTATCGTTACCTTCTCTAAATTCTTTAAGTGTGCCAGACATTTGCATACTTATAATAAACATAATTCAAATATTTACTTTTAGATTGTTGCCAAGAACGATTATCTGGGTTCCACATGGAAGTCTTTGAAACGTCAAATATAAAAGTTTTTAATTTTAGTGATCAAGCTCCAACTAAGTCTGATTCGTATACCATACAACCTGACAGTCTATTGTTAATTACAAGAGTTGAAATTACGGCAACTCAACCTGATAAGGGTTCGACTTTTCTTAATTTATGTGAGGTGCAGATATTTGGAGGTATTTTCTTATTTAAAAATTAAACAATGCTAATGAATTTAATGATATGATACTTCAGGTTTCATAAGTGCGAATTCTATTTCTAAAGCTGATTTAAAAGAACGAAATAACTTTTAAAAAAAATAATAATTCGTGCATAGACAAATGTTAACGAAGTCACTCATGTATTCAGGACAAAATAAAAACTACTCTTGAACAGTTGATGCTCAAAAGCATCCAATATATTTTTATTATAATTTTCGACCTTTTTTCGTAAAATTGTGTTCGTAAAAATTTTGTTCTTTTTTATTTTTAGTACCATTTTTAATTTTATTTGTCTCAGTTGCATTTTTATAAAAACTTTATTATTGTAATTTATAAAGTCTAAATCAACCCAGCCATAAGCAAAACAAAACGACTAAATATCTACGTGACCCTTATACACTTCAGAAACTTGACCCAACGAGATTCTATATTTTTAAAACACAGTTTTGTGTCTTCGCAGATTCTAGTTGTACTAAAGACCAACGAATTGGCGTTTATCGATATGGACGAGACTGTGAGAATATCTGTAACTGTGCAGTGCAAGGAGAAAAGTGTTTTGTTAGTACAGGAAACTGTCCATCTGGATGTAAGGCGGGATTTTACGGAGAGGGATGTAACACTGGTAGGTTATGTGGCAGTGTGCACAAGGTTGTTTGGACGGGTTAAACTTTTATTGCAGGGAATGGCCGGACAATAAAAGATGATTGAGACTGTGTTACATTGTAGGCTAAAACATTCCCCGGGGTAAGCGGTAAACAATAAAAAAAAGTGTGGCGGGCTTTCCCCTTTATATATCACTTTTTGAGATACTATAGGTGTCAGGGGTATGAGAATCCATGTGGCCTGAACAAAATGATGCAGGCGACGACGGAGACCAAACATAACAAATGTGACGAGATGGTGTTAAACTTTTATGGCCATGATTGGCTGGCTAGACCTGACCAATTACATAGTCGGCATGAGATGTTATTCTGAATACCAGAAAAGCTGTGACGCTGATTTGGTGCCCTATATAAGGGGAGACTGAATAAGACTCACTGAGAGAGCCAGAGACAAAGATAGATCGCTTAGTGAAAAGGGCATCCAGAGGGGATAGTAGACTCTACTTAGGGTTGGTTAGTAATAACACTGGTAGTTATAACACTGGTAAGCTATGACACTGGCAGTTCCAAAATATTAGTTTTTTTATACGCAATTAGAAAGCGATGCTTACCGTATATATTCGTTGTAAAGTCGACTTTTTTCGGACAAAATCTATGGGAAAAGGTTGGGGGGTCGCTTACGAGCGAGTCATAGAGTCATAGGGGATTTCTGGATGTACATTGAATATCGGTGTTGTTATTGTATATCATTAAGGCCATTTTCTACATTCTAAAAGATTCAACTGCTCAACCAGAAGCTATAATATACTAGGAAACATATGCACTTATGTTATTTATCCATTTTATTTATTTTTGTGAAAGTTTTAATAAATTGTTTTTACAAATTTTGTTTTCATCATCGAATTTTAATTTACTCGTTTTTGCCACTGTTTACCAAAGAAAAGAAAAATACTGGTAACTGTTGCCTAACAAAGAGCACAAAGATAAAGATAGGTATGATAGGTAATAGAAAGTAAACAATCATAAAGACCAATTTTGTTTGTAGTTTTAAAAAAAATGTGTACCATTTTGTTAACGCTGTCCTATTATTTTTTGGGGTCGGCTTGCGAGCGGGTTACACACTTTAATAATATTCTCTTCCAAACGAAAAAGTGTCTGAACGAACGGACTATAGAACGAGTATAAACGGTATGTTATTTAAATTTACAACTGAAAAAAAAATTCTATCCAACAGTTTGTAAACCAAAATTCTTTGGTATTGACTGTGTGAACAGATGCAACAATAGCTGTAAAGAACAACTTTGTGATTCAACCACTGGGACATGCTTTAATTGTTCAGAGCCGGGAAAACAGCCACCATTATGCGTGGATGGTAATTAAAATAGATATTAATTTTTAAAATGACGTCAACACATTATGTAACGTAACTCTGTTAACTTGATTTTAAATTTAACCTTAAGTTAAAAATAATTTCACTTATATAAACACCCTAATAATAAAACTAGCAGTTTTATTTAAGTTTAAAAAAAAATTTTTTTACGATAGCATTTGCAATTTTGATAAAATGAATTACAATTTTAAGTAAAGAATACAATCATTTTAAACGGTGCGGCCCTCGGCTAAAATTCATTAAAACAAAATGACCCGCGAGCCAAAACTATCGTCGACCCCTGGCCTAGAGATATTTATTAGTTATGGCCTGAAAGTGGCTTTTTCCCGAATTTACAACACCTAAATAATATAATTTAAAAAGACGATGCTACACATAGTGAATATTTTTTCATCATTACAAAAAATTGCATTAGGTTCATTGCTTTAGTGAACCATTAGGTTCATTGCTTTAGTGAACCATCAATGCATTAAATAAAGTTTTATTTTCATTAAAGACATTCATAAGTTACTAATAGAACATCAATTAGGTTTATTTTCGGCAAGCAATAAAAATAATTTTAATTATGTCATAATCGTACAGTTGGACTTCTTATGACGATTATAATTCGTTCCAGAATCTTACTAGTTAAGCGAAACACTCGTCAAACGAAACAATTTTTCCTAAACAAATCAACGTAAAATACGACAATGCGTTACATCGT
The DNA here is from genome assembly GCA_944989445.1 of Ampullaceana balthica. NCBI lineage: Eukaryota > Metazoa > Mollusca > Gastropoda > Lymnaeidae > Ampullaceana > Ampullaceana balthica. Next base: position 308,825 of record CALYLW010000177.1, on the reverse strand, counting down.
AAAAAATACTAATTAAAAGAAATATTTTAACATTTATTCAAATAAAATTTCTTATCAATTGTTAAGGAGTTTACCAGATTGGAATACAATTTAGATTTGAAATAAAAAAAACGTTAATAAAAATATGAATTTTTGACAAATAATTAATCCATTTAAATTAGAATATTGCCTAAGGACAATTGCTTTTTTCAACGTTTCCAAATTGGAGGAAAATGTGTCGTAAACTGTTCGTTTGAAAAAGATGAATTTGTGACAAATAATGAATCCTTTTAACTAGAAAACTGTCAAGACATTTTTTTAGAATCAATATCTCAAAATAATCAAGAATACGTAAAAGTTCCGTAGATTTTCTTGACACTCCCTTTGATGCATCCAGCTTTTTAATTTTGGTTTTGTTCTTGATAATAGTGGAGATGATATTGATGTTGGCCGATTGTAGTTGCGCGCTAGATTAGCCACGCTCACGGCTTGTTTTCGATTTTCAATAACTTTATGTTTCACTTCAACATTTATTTTTTTCTCTCTTCTGGTTTTTTCTTCGAAGACATTTTAGCACAGGTTATTACACTTTGCACATAAAAAATAACGAATACTCTCTGAATACAAAATCATTGGTTTGTAAAAACCGTTTGTAAAAACCGGTGACCACGCACGAAAACAATACGCTAACATACCGAGTGCAAAAAACAGACTAATGTATTAACGCGGAAGTTCCGACTCACAAATAAATGTCGGTAAAAATGGACTTTCCCTTTCTGCGTAACTCATTAATCGAAATATCGCTTGTTAAAGGGAGCAGTTACTTCGCATTTTATTTTGCTCGTTATGTGAATTACTAATTATGAGAGCTTCCACTATAATTAAGTGTTGTTGTTGTATTTTTAAAGTATAAAAGCTAATTTCGTTCTATGTTATTTGAAATTGCAGAATGCTTACCGGGTTTCTTTGGATCTGACTGCCAAATAAACTGTTCTACAAATTGTTTACAAACCAGTAACATCTGTAACGCCGCAAAAGGAAACTGTTTAAAGTGTAGGCCTGGTTACTATGGCGCCAATTGTACAAACCCGTGTTCATCCAACTGTAAAGATTCACTTTGTGATATTGAAACTGGTAACTGCTTGATGTGTAAGTCAACGTTTTTTGGCAGCAGCTGTTTAAAACCTTGTTCCAACAATTGTGAGGAAGATGATTGTGAAATCAACTCTGGTAACTGTACCAGCTGTAACTCTGGTTTCTATGACGCTAATTGTACAACAACTTGTCCCAACAATTGTAAGGATTCAGTTTGTGACATCAACTCTGGGAACTGTTTAAGCTGTATGGCTGGCTTCCACGGTGCTCGTTGTATTGAAGGTTTGTGAAAAATTTTCCTTCAAAATTAGTGATAATTTGTAGACCAATTTGATCTCCTCGTCAAATGAAATTATTTTTATAATTTATCAACTTGAATATTATAATTACTTGACATATTTTATTCAATTAATTTTTAAAAATTTAAATTCATGAATATGTATTATTGATCAAATTACTGAAAGAAAGACACTTTTTTACATTAAAGATCTCCTTGCATTTTGAGAAAATAATTTGCGATAATATTTGTTTATTATTTACCTAAAATTATGATGATCAATGTTACCATTATTTGTTAAAAGATGTATCATTCTTTTAGTTTATTATAATTACGAGACATAACTGAAATGAACTTAATAATTCAATATTTTAGAATGTGATGTCTCTACATACGGAGAAGGCTGTCAAATGACGTGTAGTCCCAACTGTAAGACATATTGCAATGTCACTCGAGTCTGTCATAGTGTCACTGGACGTTGTCTAAACGGATGTATGTGCGGCTATGAAGGAGACATTTGCTCTAAACGTGAGTTCAGTGTTTTTTGCTTAATAAAATGAGCAGTGTTCATACATCTGATATTGATAGTAAAATTTTTATGAAACATTGATAAGTTGACCCTAACCCTAACAAGAAAGACCTGAAAAGTAATAGAATATTTTATAGTTTTGTGGAGTATGATCATATAAATTAATAAAAACTATTTTACATATTGCATTGTTGTTGACAATCGTATTAGCTATCGGAATATACATTAGTAAATCAACACTGTAATTTTATTATCAGTATGAAAAAAATGTCTTTAGTTAATTCTTTTTTGAATTTGATGTAAGTGAAAATCGAAAATAAGTTAGTGGTTTTGATTAAATAATTATATCTCCATGCTGTGTATTTATTCCGAAAGACATTCTTCTGCGGCTTTTAGTAATACAATTGGCAGATGTGCTATCCAAGATTAGTCATTATAGAAATAAATGCTCTGTTATTTAAAAACATTACTTTAGCTAAGGCTTTGTTAAAGGGAAAAATTTAATGTATGAAAATCATTTTTCTAATTGGACATTAAATATTTCGTTATAAATGTTGATATGTTCTACAAACATTTCAAACTTTTAAAAAAATTACAAATTTATAACCTGATTATTTCCTTCCGAACTAACGGTTGTTAAGTGATTTTCGTTCATAAATTGTATTTTTAAAATTAGTTTTAACTATGTGATAGGCTCTTCATTTTGTTCTCCTTTATTAAATATGTAAATGACTATATCTTTTCTTCCCCCATTAAATATATTTAATCAATTTTCAAATCATTTAACACTTTAATAATCTTCTCAAATAGCAATAAGCCAGTCAGGAGATGCTGGAGGTAAGTTTATTATCAGGTGTTTTTATTTCAATATTTAACTGGCAACCTTGACCCCCTGACCTGGTTAACATTCTCATTTACTCCATCCTTCTGTACACATATACTTCTGGTAATAAATATTTAATTATTTTAACTATAAAAATATAGACACATTCTTAATGGCATCTTTAGATTCGGCTATTTGTACTTGTTAGCCTATACAAGCATTAAAAAGTGTGTAAGTCTTATTTCCGAATTCCAATAATAGATTAGTGTTTCTTCGGACTGTAGCGTGTAAGGTATCCAACTATGACTGATATAATTTCCTTAACTTTAATCACAGACTATGACAGAGGCCTGGCCAGTGGTGTTGGTATTGGGATTGGTGTCACTCTAGCTGCTGACTTGATCGTATTTATCATTTTATACGTATGGAATAAACGTTGCAAAAATCCTACGGCAAAAGCAAGTGATACAACAAACCGTAGCTATGATCGTGTGGATTCAATCCAACAAAATGAACATCCATATCAAACACAGCATACGTCGGGTAAGACACCGTTTAAAGGTTATTGATTATTGATATTTATATTTTAAAGTTAAAATTATCAGGGACATAATATTTTTTGTTGTAGGAGCGTCTGTAATCTATCATATTGTAAGTATTTTTTTCTTTATCAGCACTCTTAAATATTTAAATGAATTATTTAAATCGAGAATGCTCCGTTTGTGTTAAAAAAGATTATGTGGCTATATTAAAGTCATCTTACGATATCCTGCAAGGGGTTTAACACTTTTGTGCGCCTGAAGCGGAGTCTAGTTGAAGACATGTATGAGTGTTTGTTAAATTCTTGCATTTCCTTTATCGTACACTCTTCCATTTAGCAACACTACTGAAAGCCTCAGAGTTATCTGGGGGACCTAACAACTAATATTAGGTCAATTTTTCTTTGGTACGAGTACTTCATTGGTATAAAAATCTTGATTCAAATCTTTCCTTATATTAGTCCGCTACAGCTTGCTTCGATTCCCGTGGCATTCTCCGCGATTTCTTTAATTTAATTTTGAATATAACTTGTGATAAGAAGGAGTAATGCAAATTTAATGAATTTATTAAATATATAAATATGTATTATTCATCTATTAAGTGCATTTTATTATTACATTTATTATACATGCTTAAAATCGCTGTATGTTTTCGTGCAAATAAATTCACGCAGCAACAGTAGAGGAATATTGATTTACATTTATTATAAATACTGGTATAAAAGAATATGTTTATTTGATTTGGCTTATAAAACATTATTTATATTATTTTAAAATAATTATATGTACATAAATCTTATATTTTAGGTTAAGTTTTGTTAAATTAAAACTGATTTGATTCCAGGTGATGGCTATGATGTTATACAAGACGTCGTGTCATTTAACAAGAAAAATAACTCAGTAGTTACAGATGCAAGCAAGGGAAGCTATCAGAATACAATACAAAACAATGTGAAAACATGAAAGATTTGACTTTGAGCAAAGATTATTCAAACTTAAAAAACTATAATCTCAACATATGGTAGCCCTGAGATGTCTAAAAAAATTGATGTTCTTTGACAACAAAGTCTTTTATTAAATATTTTAAATGAACATATATTAATGAAAACCAATTTTATTAATTTATTTATATAATTAAATTAAACATGTGATAAAACTGTAACTGCAACTTCTTCTTCGCATTGCAACAATACAACCTTATAATACGTTTGTGCTAATGCCACTCCACTACGCAATGGAAATTGCAACTGATTAACTTATTTCAATGTAATGACTATGACGCTAATGTTGGTAGCCATATTAAACATTCCAACGGTCTTACTTGCCCATCTTCAAGAACTTTGGTACATGGTCTGCCAACGCTAACTGAATCCTTCATCGCAGATATTTATCTAGGGTCTATATAAAACTCATCCAGCCTATTTTTGGATGTCAAATTTCTAGTGCTCAATAGGCTGAACATACGCTTGAAATCAGGCTTGATAAGCAGAGCTTTTTAAAAAAATAAACGTTGGCTGTAGACCTTTTAACTGTGTACATCCAAGTTTATTGAATGGTCTATACATATATATTTTTTGCTTGGTATTTTCCTTAAGGAAGATCAAATCCTGCATTTGTTTTTAATATATTTAAAGCACAATGGCATTTTGAGATTCATTACATTTTAAATGTTGCACCCAGTTTGGCGTCTACTTTAATCGTGAATCTGGTAGGGTTGCTTACACAAATTCTATAAACAAATCAATTTTAATATTTGATCTACAATTGTTCTGAGGAGCGCATAAGTGAAGACAAATAATAATTGAACTTCAGATAAACAGGTATGGCTATGAAACTAAATATAGCTTTTTAATGGATTAAATTACTTCGGTTTAGAGGCATCTAATTAAAAGTTAGTCATTTTATTTATCCTTTAACCATATATATGTTTTCTCTTCTTTTGTGGTCTTAGATATTTGAGAGTTGATTTTGCAAATATAAAATCATGTATGGATACAGTTTGATTTTGTGATTTACAACATTTAATTTTCATTTATTAAATATATCTACTACAGTGTCAGATTTTTAAATTAAACAAACATTAAATCTCAAATACAACGTTAACTGTACATAATAAATGACGAATTTTTAAAAGAATATATTAGCGAATGTTCGAGTAAAATACACATCCTTCAAAAGTACAGTATCATTTACAATACTCATCTTATATCGTGTTGTAAAGTATATGATGATTAAAATTAAATTATAGTTTGCATTTCATTGAATGGTACAAATGTCAATTTTTATTAAAGTATGTAGACCAAACTCTTCAACAAGGAAGTAAATTTAGTTAAACTTAGAACTAACTTCTGTTTTATACAGTCAGTGTTCTTGTCTTAAAGTTTTCATGCGGAATCGTATTGGTCAACATTAGAACACAACCCAAAGTAAAACTAGTCTTAAATGGTGATTTTAGAAAGATTTGACTTTAAATTAATATCAAATTAAATTTAACTGGTACTGCAGGACTGAACTTATATACACGTAAATGACGGGGTCATTGATGTAATAAATAACTTTACATTAAATTAGTGTTTATCATCAATATAAAAGCACAATGATGACAAAGGGTTAACTGAATCTTGATATAATTAATTAATATGCAATTAATCTTGTGATTTAATGGTAAAATAATTATGTTCTCTTACAGAGACTGGGAAGAATTCATTATCTTTAAAGGTTTAGAGGAATTAAGCTATGTGTAGTATTATTATCGAAAATATTAATTATTTTCCTACATTTCAGATTAAATAGTTTATGTCTGAGACCATTTCATCATGAGTTTAATTATTTGGAGGTTTAGTTTTTTTATCTTGCTGACAATAAAATTGATAACAGCACAGGAAAATGGTCAGTACTATCTTATTTAGCTTGATAATTTTATATTTAAGAGATAAGACATTTTTATAGAATCTTTATAAATTACCTTTACCGAGACTGTCCGTCTTGATTTTCTATCCCCGGCGATTTCATTATCTGGCCTGGTCGATTTGATATTGTGACCCCGTTTCAATCTAAATATATTCGAATTCATTTGACCTGTTTATCTTATATTGGTTTTTTTAATTAAATAATTCTGAGCTTTGTTTAAATGTCATGAAATGATACGAAGCCTTGATAAACACTTCATCTCCACAGTATATCAAGTTTTTACGTGCATGTCTAAACATGTATTAATTAAGAAAATAATACAGAAATAAAGAAACTAAATACACAAATAGATGACAAATAGAGTGAATAGCAGCCTTTTACACAAATATAAAAAACACCATTAGTTACATTATTAAACCTTGAAACACTAGAGGATAGAAGAACCAAGAGCAAAGTAGTAATCATACATAAACCAATTAATTATAATTTAGAAATACAACACAAAGATAACTTAATACTACCCTCAGATAGACATAAGGATAAAAACACCTTTCTTATTCCGTATGCAAGAATAAACACATGCACATTTTCGTTCTTCCCTTCCGGAATTCGTTTGTGGAATGGGTTGCCTGAAGAAACCAAGAAAATCATCACTTTATCAACATTTAAATCTCTGATAAGAATGCAGGACTAAACACAAACCAAAGATAACAGTAGGACGCAATAATCTTCTTTATAGAAGGAGCGTGTGTAACAGATAAGATGGGATAATATAAGATAAGTTAAAATATAACTTAAACGGCAATTTTTTTTAATAAAAGATTGTTTCCTTCTGTAAAATGTTTCGGAAATAATTAAAACGTCGTTAAGTTGGACATTGCCAGAGGTTAAGTTTGATCCCGAATGAAATATTCACCCAAATGCAAACTTTATATTGTGGAATGTGCTTGGAGAATTTTTTTTTACCCAACTTAGCACCACGCACGTCACCATGGAGAGCCAAAATAATTTTAAATGGTGACGGAGAACGCCGACATTAAATACATTCCTTGTAATAAATTGCCCTAATAAAGGGTCTTGAGGGTCCTGAGCACAAGTAGAGGAAGTCTGGATAGGGGACTTATTGGACCCTTTGAGAGGAAGTAGTTGATCTGGCTCAACAGTCACATATTCGAATCTCCGTCAAGGCAGGGATTATGTCCCGGGCTAAGGTTATCCCAGAGACAACACAGCTCCGAATGGGTACCCGACTCTAGCTAGGGAAACAAATGATCTGTGCCACAAATCCCCTCATAGCCGCCGTGTCCTTTAAACGCCGTGTCACTTGCTAACAGACCTGCATGATATGTGCGTTCTTATAACAACGTGGAACACAAAATCTTCTGCAAAATAAGGAGCGTCTGTTTTTTAAAAAAGCAACGAAAAAAAAACAACTGAATTAATTTTTTCGTCATGGCATATTTATTTATTGTACGACGGAAATAAAAAAATCTATTAAACTGATTATTTAAATTGTTCATAGTTAAATATGTATTGTATTGTTAAGTGCTTTTTAAAAATATTTCCATAATTAATTTTTAAAAAAAGAATAAAAAATAATTTGGTTACGTTTTTATGGGTCGCTGCTAATCAAGCTCTCAGTGTAACGTATATTATAACTATATAACAGAACTGAAATGAATAACTGGAAAAAAAACACCTCTTTCTCACGAAAGACAATACTATTTAATTATACAATACTAGCGTATCACCCGTCAAAAATTACTGAACTTTTCAGCTGAAATCTATTTATTTTATAAAAAATGCATTTTTTTAAGGGCGCCTACGGCGCCGACCTTTTTCAAAAGCCCAACTAACTTGACCATGTTTGATAAATAAGAAATATTAAATTTTCTGAAATGTACACAAAGTATTTTATAATAGGGTTTGTAGGCGCCCCTTTGTTTTTTTTATTTTATAATTTACCATCATTAATCCTCTTTTTACATTTATCCCTTTTCCAAAATTAAAATATATGCGAAAACAATGACGTCATATAATATTTTTTTACAGCGCATCTTTAATTTGCACACCTTTTGATGCATTGGTGCAGTAATTTGGTGCGCTGCTTTCTAAAATTAGTTGCGTCACGGACAGACACTACAGACGTGACATTGCAAATTAGATATGTTTATATTTTGTTTGATTAAGCTAAAAATAATCGATTAATTTCGATTAATTATAACGCATAAATAGATCCAACAATTTGTATCTGATCTGCAACAATCCATGACTTAACTTTAGAGTTCACAAAATAATGTTGTAAATTCAAACCATATCACTCACCTTAGGGATTTTTCTATAACTTAAAAAAAAAGTTCAAGTCCGCTAAAACTTTGTCGCTTACAGAATTGTTGAACTGACACAAAAAACAATTAGTTCTTGATTGTAATTAAGAACTCTTCTGCCGGTCACTGTTGACAACGTGTTAATACTTCAGCAGATGTTTGTGCTGAAGGTGGCACGTAGGCGATGTATTTGAACCCAGTAAAGCTTATTGTTTTTGGCAGTGAATTCATCTGCACGTCTAAATAAATAAAAATACGCGGGAAAAGTATGTAAGTAACACAAAATATTAATTATTAAACAATTGAAAACAAATACTAGAAATATTTAATTAAATTTTAATCTATCAAATCAATTAAAACTTGTAATGATTAATCGATTAATTGATAGTTAATTTCTGCAACCCTAATTTTATATATATATATTATATATATATATATATATATGCATGTATGTATATATAAATTTAACTCAAACTGATACAACAAAAATCTTAACAAATGGATACAAATACTTTCAAATAAAACTAAGGGTAACTATTAATTCCACTTGCCCTTGGAAGGTAATTCTCCTCCCGTTTGCACTCTGAACTCCGTGGTTACTCTATAGCGGAACGTCCATCGCTCCGTCTCAACCCATTCTGGTGGTCCAGCCAGACTTCACTCATTTTTGGGAATTCTTTTGACCCTGCACAGCTATACTCTATGCTCTGTTTGCTCTGCAGTTTGGTGATCTCCTACAGGTCAGCTTTAATTTTCTGCACACCCTGACTGTCACAACACTGTTCTACTGGATCTTCTTTATTCATATATATATTTAACCTCAATTATCTCTGACTCACGCCTAACGCTAAGGGACATCACTTTGCTTTTAAAAAAATTCAAAATATAGACTTAAAAATCATAATCATTTTGGTTTCCAGATTAACATTAAGCAAACAACGCACGAACCTTTGACGTCAGCATTTGTGTTGTAAACAGTGCTGACTGACTCAAAGAGTTATTTTTTGTTGCAGTAATTTGGATGCCCTGCTTTCTAAAATTAGTTAAAAAATCGTGTGGTGATTAGCACTGTAAATATATATATATATAAAATCAAATTATGTATCTATGTATGCATGTATGTATGTCCTTTATAACTGACTAAACCATTCATCCGATCACCATGAAACAAACTTTTGGAGACTTTTGAGTACGCTCCTGGGATGGTAACTGTAACTGGCTACCTTTTTTGCAATATTTAACACTCATGGGGCGCCGGAGGCCCATAATGATTTTTTTCTTTAATGAGCTATATAAAAATTACTTTAAGCGTTAGCTATTAGGTAAATTGATGGATCTTAACCAAACTTCGTATATAACAACTTGGTAGTCAATATTGAAATACTATTGGGCACTAATTTTCTAATGTCCATTTCTTCGGGGCTGGGGGCCCAAAATTTCTTTTTCACAAACTTTTAAGATTTTATTCTCAATTCAATTATTAAAGATCTTGAGAAATATAGATACATATATCCACCATGAAATTGATTGAAATAAATAGATGTTTTGAACTTGACATCTTGCACTAAATTGCCCCTGGGGCCCTTAATGTCGTTTTTGTGCTTTTATGAGCTATATAAAAATTAGTTTATGTGATAGCTACTGAGTAAATGAATAGATCTTGATCAAACTTTGTATATAAAAACTTGGTAGCACATATTAAAATAACAAAGGGCACTGCACTTCTAATGTCAAATTGTTCAGGGTTGGGGGCCCCAAATGTCTTTTTTTCGTATATGTTTGAGATATTATTTGCCATTCGATTTTTAATGATCTTGAGAAATATAACCATGATGAAACTGAATTTAAATGAACAGGTTTACAAAATGTACATCTTTAACCAAATGGGCCCGGGTGTCCCTTAATGTATTTTTTGTTATATTAGCTAAGTAAAAATTAGTTTAATTGTTAGATAATGAGAAAATAACTGGATTTTGACCAAACTTGGTATATAAAAACTTAAGAGCCTATATTAAATTACTCTAGGTCACTGAACTCCTAATATCCATTTCGTCGGGGCTGGGGGCCCTAAATGTGCTTTTGCTAAACTTTTAGTATATTGTATTCCCCATTCAATTATACACGATATTGAGCAATATAGATAAATATATTTATATATTTGTAATGAAAATGAACAGATTTGTGAACATCATATGTTAAACTGATTGGCCCGGTGACCCTTAAAGTAATTTCTTTTTTTTTATCTATATATGTATTCCTTTTTACTGAGATCGTTGCAACACACGACGGGACTGCTAGTATTATATCAATACTTTGTGTACATTTCAGGAATATTTCGTATTTATCATACAAGGGTACGTTACTTTGGCTTTTGACAAAATAAAAGTGGGCGCCGTAGCCGCCCTACAACCCCTATTGTAAAATACTTTGTGTACATTTCGGGAAGTTTAATATTACTATTTATCATACAAGTACAAGTTAGTTGGGCTTTTGAAACAGGTGGGCGTAGTAGGCGCCCTAAAAAAGCGGGCACTGCTGGCGCCACGGTGCTGCAGCACAACCTAGTCCTTACTATATTAACCCTAACCCTTTTTCTGAATTTATTTGACCCTACACACCTCTCCTCTATGTTCTGTTTGCTCAGAAGCCTGGTGATCTACTACAGGTCAGCTGTGATTTTCTGCACACACTGACTGTCACAACACTGTTCTACTTGATCTTCTCTATCCTTACTATATTAACCCTAACTGTTACTGACTAAAATAAAACAATAATGCAAAGTAAATTAACTAACTACTAATGCATTAACATTAGTGTATGGTTAAACATAACTGCTATGTACAAACTGTAGATCTTTAACTGTACTAATTACAATATAAATAATTATAAAAAATATACCTGACAAAGGACAGATTTTACAAAAATTTCGCTAACCGGCCTTTAAGGCTCACAAATTATCTTCTGGCATAAGTGGGCATAGTCAGCTCAGCTCCGTGTTAATAAGGGAACCATTTGACGCTATAACACATTCTTGACCTGCATACTCATTAAATAGCTATGGTCTGGGGCGCAAAGGTTTAGGCATCACCAATGAGTCATCGGCGACTGATGATTCAGCGGGTCTCACATAAGGAACCCAGCGGATCTTAAGAAATAGTATACAAAGACACTATGATCATTGCCTTTGATGTAAACGTCTTAATTGCAAGATATGCCAAGATAAAGGTTTCAAGTTTTAGACGTCGTATGTCATGTGATCTTAACTGAATTTCGTATCACAAAGATTATGTAACAGCATATTTATTTGAATCACATATCAAGTATAATTGATTTTTTTTTCTTCGGCTCACAATAATTTTGACGTTTCTAGCCTGTCGAGAAGGGAAATTTCCACATGGACTAATTACAAACTGGTTTGGACCTGATTGCAAGTACTTGTGTCACTGTATGAACAATACAGCTTGTGACTCCAATGGTGACTGTCATAATGGATGCGATTTTGGATGGTTTGGTCCAGCTTGTCAGTATGGTAATAAAATTTGCTCTAGGTATCTTTTGTACAAGTACGTTTTTGTAAATACGTCTCATGGCTACTATTTATTAATGCATTTATAATTTGTTTTTGTTTTTTTAAAATATTTATCTCTTGCTAAAAATGTAATAAATTAAGACTGTTATGATTAATTTACAACTAGTAAAATACCCACGCTGTGCCGTGGAAAAGAAGATTCAGTTAACGTTTTGAACCCCCGTACAAACTTTTTTGAAGATGGGTCCATAAGTAATAAAGATGTTTGGAAAGTTGACTTTTGAGTCATGCCTCCGAAATAAATAGGTTTATCTATTTCGGTTAGCGCAGGGAAGCCGTCACCCTAATTTCGTGAAGATGGGATCATAAATAAGAAAGTTTAACACGGTGAACGTTGTTGACCGTTAAAACTTGTATGCCAAGAATGTAAAAATAAAACCTGCTTTACTTTTTGACACTAGGGCTTCAATGCCCTATAATTTTATAAATATGAGCCATTAAGTTTTTATGTACCAACTTTGATCGGAAATCATTCATTGTATCTAGAATCCTACACGTGAATGTAATTATGTACTTATCAACTTCTCAACGTTTAATGGCGATTGGATAAATAAAATAGTATTTATACTTCTTAAGCGAGAAAACATTAAAAATGACAATAAGGGCCCACAGGCAATCTTATGATTGTCCTATTGTGTTTTTTTTTCCGAAGACATTTTAGAACAGGTTATTACCCTTTGCACATAAAAAATACGAATACTGTCTGAATACAAAATTTGTAAAAACAGTTGATCACACACAAAAAACAATACGCTAACAGACCGAGTGCTAAACACATGCTAATCCATAGAGGGGGTGGAAGTGCTGGCTTACCAATGAATTTCCTGGAAAAGGGGACTTCCCCTTTCTGCGTCACTCGTTATGCGAAATGTCGCTCGTTAAGGGAGAAACTTTTTCACCAAAAAAAAATTGCTCGTTATACGAATTGCTCGTTATGCGAGTGCTCGTTCTGAGAGGTTTGAATGTATTCTCATTTCATTCCATGAAAGCTGACATGATGCAAGACAGCAGTCTTCAAATCGACGATCAAGTTATAAAAACAATCGATGATAACATTAACACCTGTACCGTGTCTCCACTTCAAATCAGATGGAATACAACTTTCCTCTTTACCTGGATGAGAGTAATTGTTGGCATGAATGGTAAGCACATTACAAAATTAAAAAGAATATTTTTGAAGTAATGGACTTTAAAAACGATTAGTACTACTAATGCATCGTAATTTAACAAAAGAATTTGACAAAACTAAAATATATACGAAATAATAAAATATAAGTTTAAAAAAAAATGATATAAATATTAAGTAGAGACACTATACTTGGTGATTTATTAGATGAATCAAAATAATCAACACGAATAAAATGTTAATTCTAGTCAAAACTCGTATAAACTAGAATAATTCAAGACATGATGGCTTTCTGTAATATTTTAATAACTTTAAAAAAGTTCAAATTATGATAATTTTTCTTTGAGAAAGCTCATTTATTGTAATGAAATATAAATTTGTAATAGATTTCTGTATCGATTAGATTTAGGATTTTTTAAATAATTATTATTACTTAATCTTTTTTCAGAATCGAATAAAGATCTAAGTATTACATTTAGAAGAAATAATAGTCAGACAGTGTGTCCCGGCGTAAAAAAAGTAATTATTGATGAAAAAACCATTGATATATTGTGTCCAGTGGGTCAACTTATTCAACAACTATCCATTACGGGGCTTGGAATAAACGTGTGTTCTGTTTATGTCAGTGCGGGTAAGTGCGTCTTTTTGTGTGCTTTGAAATCAAAAGTAACAAAATCATAGAATTGTAACCAAATAGGAATGACACCTAACTTTCAACTTGTCGTCATTATCTATTTGGTGAGATAATTTTTAATTTTATATTTCTCCGTAGTAATTTATCTGATACTGACATTGAAATGCATTGATGTTGTTGGTACCGAGGAAATGGCCAAATTTAAATTTGGACAAACCTTTCTGTTTAAGACTAACTGCTCCGAACGGGTGAGTTGCAAGACTACGTACACAAGAAGAACTTTGAGACTTGATCGTTCAGCTGGCGTCACCCCACTCCCATACATGCCCCGGTAAATTGAGAAAGCCAATGGGAAAAATATCACAATAAGCTTTTGGGTGAGTGGGGGGGGGGTATATTGTTCATGTAATAATAGTGGCTGAAACGGTGTGATTAAATTGAGAGATGACATTAAAAACTTCCTATAATACCGTTGAAGCCCTGGGTAGTTCAATTGTGAGTGAGAGCTGGGTAGGGGTGTGGAGAGTTGGCTCAAAGAACTGACAGGCCGAAGAGCCGCGTTCAAGTGGCATATAGATGGATGTAAGATAAAAGGCCAGCCACACTGGCCAGCGACGAGGGACTGACCGAGGTGTGAAACTATGGGTCTGTAGATTTTGGTAGATCAAAAGAACCACCGCATGTTGCAGGTGACCTTGGGTAAGAGTTGCCAGATGGGATTAGTATAAGACCTTACTTGGGGGAATGGTTGCGAGTGGTGGGGTGTCCACTAGACCTGTTGCATAGATCAAAGACAGGGACCATGTCATGGTCAAACTGGCCCCGGCACACGTCTTAATCTAGGTTGGCATTAGAAGATTGATTGACGGACGTCGGAGGGGAGAAGATTTGGAAGGACGTACGCCAGGTACAGAGTTGGTTAGGGAGACTGGGACATGGTCGGAAGTAGAGACGGAGAGACGTAGAGCGAGAGAGTAGAGTAGATTAAATGTGGAAGTCAGTTAGTTCTCAAAATAGTCCAGAAGTTTTACCAGAAGTCTTTGTTTTTGAGATTAAGTACGATAGCAGAAAAGTCAAAGACTTTGAGTTTATGGGCGAAATAGAAAAGTAAAGGTGTAACTAGCTATCTACAATGAGTATAGATTAGAGCAAGGTGTGACTGTGACCAAGTTCTCTACAAATGGTAGCATCAGGTGCTCGATAATATTGCTTCATAGAGCTTATACTAGATGACAATAATAAATTTAGTCTTACCCAGTAATTAACCAAACTACTCATTAAACATAATTCAAAAACCGTGAAATAATAATCTCAACTGTCTAACTCTCGGAAGGATTGTTTCGTGGATTGGTCAGAAATATTTAAAATAATATTTAAAAAAAACACATGATTTTTCAAATAAATTTACAATAAATAAATATCAAAGGAATTTCGTTTGGCACGTTTTTAAGGATGATAGTGAGTTTTGAAACGAAATGATAATCTCAAATTTTATTATGCGATACGAATAAAAATAATGATAATTAAACAATAACAATTCAAGATGAAATTTTCTTGATGGTTCATCGGAAAACCTTCATTTTTTCACTAATAATGTTGGGTAATTTATTTTTCAAATTTTTCTTTTCATTTTATGAATTTTTGTTTTAATCAATAGTTTAATTTTTCTTAAAAGGTAGGAACATTGCCTTAAAGCAACAAACCTCTCAGACGTCAACTGTCGGTCTATTGAGTTCAGCTAAAGCTGTTGATGGTAACATTGGAAACCTGTGGGGTGACTTATCTTGCATTGAAACGAATGGCAGTGAGAGATACCCTAGATGGACAATAGAATTTCCAGAGCACGTGTTTGCCGTTTATAGATACAAAATCTATAACAGAAATGGTACAGTATATTGCAATTTATTACTTTCCCCTAATATATTAAAAATCTACAAATTTAGGTTTAAATTTAACTTTTAATTCTTATGAAATTTATGTTAGGAAAAAAATTGTAGTCTTATAAAACGTTATCTCTATATATATAAGACGCATTTGTTGTCTGTCCGTCGTCTGTCTGTTCCCTTATAACTCAAGATCCAGACAACCAAATAACGTGAAATTTGGTACACGTACACAAAATTATACCGGAAAGGTTATTAAACAGGTTTCGTTCCATATATATAAGATACTGGGGGCTGGGGGCCCAAAATGTAGTTTTTCCCTATATGAGCTATATAAAATAAAAATTATTGAAAATTAAGACGTAAAATATTAAACATTTTGGTGTCGAGATTAACAAGATGGCGTTTATTGCCATAAAATAATGTGATGTGACGTCATAGTTTGAGTTCATATTAATTTGTAAATAGGAAACAAAGTGAAAAGAGCAGATATTATTTTAATTTATATTTTTAATTGTTAATATACCGCTGTGGGTATGCGTTTAAGTATTTGTGTGCACATGTGTGAATCAGTGAGTGTGTGTGTTTTTTGTTGTGAACTAAATGTTATGAAATGGTTTATTTTTATGTCTGTTAATGTTGCGCCTCTAACAAGATTACGTATATATTTTTATAAAATTTGTTTGCAAATTACATATTTTTTTACTTTGCACTGTTTCTTTTTTGTATATTCTATATGTATTTTATCCAGTCGTCCGATCAAGCTTTTTCCTTTTATCGGCGAGGGTAGGAGTCAATAATATCGTCCATCCCTGGGTGGCATAAACACTGTAGCTAAGCAACTGTGTTTATACTTTTTGCATAACTTAAACGAAACCAGCAGGGCACATTTTAAGCTCAAACATTGCGTTTCGAAATGTTTCTTTAAAACAAATAAACCCCATACAACAGAAAAATGAATTATATAAATTATCACTTACTGGGGGCGGGGCCAAAATGTATTTTTTTCCCGTATATTTAAAACTGACTCAAAACTAATTCTCCAACCTCCCGTGAGGGTAGAAGCATGAAACTTTTGGGAACTTGCCAAATACACTATTATGACGATAATTGGTGAAAAATAATGTAAACATTTCCACTCATGGGTGGCCGGGTGCCCCAAAACCGGTTTTTCCTTATATGGGCTATATAAAACTGAATCAACACCAATTCCTCATATTCCCGAGTAGGTAGAAGCATGAAAATTTGGAAAGTCGTTGAGTACCCTCCCGCAATGGTAACAGTCGAAAAAAGTATAAAGTTATCACTAACTGGGTAGGGGGGTGGGCGGGGGCCCAAACGTAGTTTTTTCTGAAATGAGCTATATAAATCAGGCTCATCATTAAATCTCCTATTTCCTGTGTAGGTAGAAGCATGAAACTTTGTGAAGTTGTTATATACCCTCCCAAAATGGTAACTGGCGAAACATTAATAAAAATTATCACTCACTGGGTGGTCAGAGGCCTGAATGTAGTTTTTTTTCATATATCAAACTGACTCATCAATAATTCTCCAAATTACCATGTAAGTAGAAGAATGAAACTTTTGGAAGATTTTGAGTACCCTCGCGCGATGGTAACATGCGAAAAAAATATATAAAATTATTACTCACTAGGGGGCCTTGGGCCAAAATGTAGGTATTTTCCTAATATGAGCTATATAAAACAGACTAATCATTAAATATCCAACTTCCCGTGTAAATAGGAGCATGAAACTTTGGGAAGTTGTTGAGTACTCTCCCGCAATGATAACATACGGAAAAAAAATATATAAAATCCAGGCAGATCAGGTCCGCCACAGAGTTCCCAGAGCAGCTGAAACAGCTGAGCAAAGAAACTCCAGGCATGTGCTGTTCCAGTGGTAAAGTCAAACTGCCCCCAATTCTAAAGCCACCAGAACCATTGTGCATTCTGTTGAATGGTGAAACTGCACAATCAAAGGACTTTGTGAAACTTATTAGACTATTCAATAATATGTTTGCCGTGACTTCCTTCAAGTCTAATGTTGTCGTGAATAACGGGTGGACACCAACATTCAAGGTCCAAGGCCAAGTGTACCACCATGCTGGACCTCTTCATCCAGTCAATGCTGTAGACAGCAAATATCTCCAGATTTACTTCTTGGGAGAAGATGAGCAAGTGCAAAGACGACTGGATTTGCTTGACAGTCCTGTTGACAGAAACATTGTCCTCAAACTGCAAAGAATGCTGCATCAGCATAACAGCTATGTGAGGTCATTTAAAATGGCTGCTGAGATTATGGATAACACTCAAGTGGACTACAAAATCAAAATTTCCGGCAAAGCACCATTAAAGGAACACAAAGGCAGATTCAATGCACCATCTGTTAGTGAAGTGGCATCATGATTGCTGGAGAGCTAGGTGATCGTAGAGACATTGTGCTGCATTCAAGAAGTTGCTCACAAATGCCACTTCAAAGGATTCAAGACACTCACAGGTCATATGATCCACTTCAGTATCCTCTGCTATTTGTTAGAGGAGAAGATGGCTATGATTTGAACATAAAAGATGTAAACAAGGCCACAAGCAATGACTACTATGCATATCGCATGATGCAAAGAGTCAACGAATTTAATACACTCCTCAGATGCCCGCGCCTTTTCCAGCAATACATAGTGGATATGTATGCTAAGGTTGAGAATGAGAGATTGCGTTTCATCAGACTCAACCAAACAAAACTTAGAGCTGAGGACTATGGTGTACTATTAGAGGCAGTAAGGAATGACAACAATGTGACTTCTGAAAATCTTGGCAAATTAGTGGTGCTGCCTTCATCCTTCAGTGGAGGGCCCCGTTACATGCATGAATATGCACAGGATGGAATGACCTATGTACGTCATAGAAACACAAGCATCAAGTAGATTTGCAATTATGTTACCAAGGGAAGTGATGCAGCCATGTTTACTGTTGCAAATGAAATGCCGAACAGGCTTGATGGGGTTACCAATTAATTATCAACAAGGACGATACATTAGTAGCAGTGAGGCAGTGTGGCGCCTGCTTAACTTTCCCATCCATCAAAGGTATCCAACAGTTGTTCACTTGGCAGTACATCTTGAAGGAGGCCAAGGAGTATACTATAAACCAGGACAGCCAACAGCACATTTGACAGACACTCCAACAAAGACTACATTAACAGCGTTTTTTGATCTCTGCAAAACAGATCCTCTTGCAAAAACATTGCTGTATTCTGAAGTGCCTAGACATTTTCGCTGGGATGCCAGTCAAAAGGTCTGGCAAATCCGAAAAAAGGTATACCTCTTGCAGACTTCCCGGGATATGTGACAGACAATGCCTTGGGAAGAGTGTACACTGTGCATCCTCACAACAGAGAAGCATTTCACATGCGCCTCCTGCTGCACCATATTCGGGGACCTATTTCATTTGAAGATCTCAAAACTGTTATTGTGAAAGATGAGGATGGTGACATCCTTGAAATTAAGCCATGCAGCACATACACTGTTAAATGTACCATTTTATAGCATGCAAGTAAACAGTTAGTTGTGTACGCTTCTACAGAAAACCTTATTTTAAACCCGGGAGAAGCCGGGTACTTGCCCCTAGTCTCTATATATATAAGCCGCATTTGTTGTCTGTCTGTTCCCTAATAACTCAAGATCCAGACAACCAAATAACGTGAAATTTGGTACACGTACACAAAATTATACCGGAAAGGTTATTAAACGGGTTTCGTTCCATATATATAAGATACTGGGGCCCGGGGGCCCAAAATGTAGTTTTTCCCTATATGAGCTATATAAAATAAAAATTATTGAAAATTAAGACGTAAAATAATGACGCAAATTAATAAACATTTTGGTCTCGAGATTAACAAGAAGGCGATTATCGCCATAAAATAATTTTTTTTGTTGCTTTGTTGTTGTTGCTTTTGTTGTTGTAGTTGTTGTTTTGTTGTTGTTGCTTTGTTGTTGTTGCTGTTGTTGTTGTAGTTGTTGTTTTGTTGTTGATGTTTTTGTTGTTGTTTTGTTTTTGTTGTTGTTGCTGTTGTTGTTTTTGTTGTTGTTGCTGTTGTTGTTGTTGTTGCTGTTGTTGTTTTTGTGTTGTTTTTGCTGTTGTTGTTGTTGTCCACATCCCTTTCCCTGCGACGACAATGTCCTTCATGTTGTTGTTGCTTTGTTGTTGTTGCTGTTGTAGTTGTTGTTTTGTTGTTGTTGCTTTGTTGTTGTTGCTGTTGTTGTTTTGTTGTTGTTGTTGTAGTTGTTATTTTTTTGTTGTTTTGTTTTGTTGTTGTTTTTGTTGTTGTTTTGTTTTTGTTGTTTTGTTGTTTTTGTTGTTTTTGTTGTTGTTTTGTTTTTGTTGTTTTGTTGTTGTTTTTGTTGTTTTTGTTTTGTTGCTGTTGATAAACCCGGGCGGGAGCCGGGTACTTGCCCCTAGTAGTAAATATTTACACATTTCTTAAGCATCATGGTAATTTAATTTAAAAATGTCACGTTATTTGGTTGTCTGGATCTTGAGTTATAAGGGAACATACAGACGAGAGACAACAAATGCGTCTTATATGTATATAGATATATGTAAATTATATTCAATACACAAACACACACCAGATTTTGTTTCTGAAAAAAATATATATATCCACATTAAAAAAAAAGATTCATAAGCGCATATGTAAAATGATTAAAAAGCGACTTTAGAAATGACCTATGTTATTCGGACTTCAAAGGAATGAACATAACTTGTTCAATTCGCAATTTTATATTAATTAAGCGTTTTCAGGATCACTTTATTATTATTGAGACTTTAAAAAATGAAAAAAACTGGTGATGTTTAGTTACATAGAAAATAAAGTATTGTTACAAATTAAATGTACTGGACCAAAATAACTCTTCCTTCTGACGTATTCATATTTGTTTTAACAGTGAAATAATATTTTTTAAAAATTATGTCTCTAAATTTTACGATTTATATTTACGGTTTTTGTGCAATGTGTATAATTTCAAAAAGGAATCATTTTTTTGTTCCCTATTTCTGATAAGGCATCATATTTTGTAAACTATATTTAATACACGCACCAGATTTTGTTTCCGAAAAATATTTTATATATATATATCCACATTAAATAAAAGAATTAGCCGTCTGTTAATGAGCACATCTGAAAAATGATTAAAAAGCAACTTTGGATTTGACCTATGTTATTCCGACTACAAAGGAATTAACGTAACATGTTCAATTCGCAATTCATATTAATTAAGCGTTTTCAGGATCACTTTATTAAATTTAGTCAACTTCTGTTAATACGTTATGTAGCGAAAGTTTATAATGTATAGTGTAAATATAAAGCTTATGTAAACTTTTTAAAAGTGTAAGTTTATTTGACATAGGCCATCGCTTTCCACATAAAATAAACTCGCTACATCTATGTTTTTTTAAATTAAATGTCGAGTTATGAATTATATTTTAAAAAGTCGCAATTTCATTCACACATGTAAAATATTAATCCAATGCATCGTGGAAAAATTGAAATAAAATAATTAAACGCATATCTAATATATAAAGCTCAGTTGATATGTGTATGTTTGTTTTTTTGTATCATTAAAAAAAGGCCACTGCTTTGTTGACATTTTTTCCAAAAGATCTCTACCACTGTCGTCACTAAAAAAGCTCATATATATTTACGACACTGCATCGTAACACAATTGTAATTAATACAATATTTGCATCAGCGTCTATGATGCCCCCCCCACCCCAAAAGGCAAAATCTACTTAACCTATAGCGCCAATAAATCTAATATATACAATAATTACATAAATTGGTTTTTTATTAAATGTCGAGTTATAGAACAGAAAATAATTAAAACAAATGACGTCAAAGTTTTATGCTTACATTTTAATTTTTGAAAAGGCAACGATGTAAAAATAGGATTTCAGGATTTATAATTATTATGAAATTCTTAGTGTACATATCATCAAGTCTAATATTTCGTATTTATCAAACACGGATAAGTCACTTATGTTAATTATGTATATTGATTCCCGTGGTCTGTATGGATTGTATATAAATATTAAATTACGTCATTGTTTTATGCTTATATTTTATTTTTTGAAAAGAAGCGTACACGAAAATGTGCGCAGAGTAATTAGACAATATAATATTTTTTGAATGCGCACCGCTGAAAATAAAGCATTGGGGAAAAAAAACTTCAACAAAAATAACTCGCTTTGAACGGAATTTGAACGTCCGCGTAAAGTTGTTCAATATAGAAATGAGGTTAAATTTTTCATTCTTTTGTCTCTGCATTTTCCGATTATTTTATTTACGGCATTCGGGCGAAAGGGACAATTACAAAAAATAACTTAAAACCATCTCCGGGGTAAAAGGAACCGTCCTGCCAAATGTGGTCTCCCGTCCGTCATTTGTTTTTTCGTGATTGTGTAACGAACAGAAAGTTGAAAAGTGAAACATACCGACGCAGATACAAACAACTGAGCTTTATATATATAGATATATATATATGTGTGTGTGTGTGTGTGTATTTTAGGGCTGCGGAAATTAACGATTAATTAATTGATTAATCTTAAAAAAAATTTTAATTGATAAAAATTAATTTGATAGATTAAAATTCGATTAAAATTTAAGAAAATAATTCTAATATTTTCTTTTCCCAATTTATTAATAATTTATATTTTCTTGTTACTTACATACTTTCCCCACGTATTATTATTATTTATTTAGACGTGCATAAAATAAAAGGTTTTTCTTTCTTATTTCTTGCATAGCAGAACGAATTTGCTGTGTTACGTCATAAAATTTGGGAGCCATGGAATTACCGCGACTTAAACGATTTCGCAAAATAATAAATCGCGACTTTAACGGAATCTATATATGCGTTATACAAATACAATCAATCGATATTAATTGATTAATCGATTGATTTTTCCCATTTAATCGCACAATTTGTTTTAAAATCAGTACCAGCCATAATATATATACATACATATGCATGTACATATAAATACCCGATGCAACGGAAAGCTCAGAGTACTGCCATTCATACAAAGTTCTATTGAGAAACCTCTTCAATACAAATCCAATTTCTTTAATCTTGTTTAGTGTATTTAGTGTATTTGATATTTTGAAATATTTTAATTTTTTTTTACCTGGCTTCAATCTAATGTTTCTGTGACAATTATTTAAAGCTTTCTAATTTTAAGAAATATTAAATTGTAAGAAAATTACGATTTTGAATTAATTTGATGTTGGAATAAGTGCATTTCCTAAATTGAGGTTTCAGAAAAGTTTTATTGCTGGAATACATTATCTAAAAAAACACTTAGAAGTAATTTTTTGTTACTTAAGTTGAAACATTTTTATTGTGTTAAATCATATGAAACATAGTCTTATAATTATTTTTTTTTATTACCTTCTTAACTATAATTCAGTGTCATTATAATATAGATGTGGGAAGAGATTTAAGTGCTTTTTTTACGATAAGGAAATTTTGGACAAGCTGCCGATCTTTTTCATTGAGGAACTTTTTAAATAGAAAGCTATGATAACTTTCTGAAACGGTACACAGTTTTTAAACAATATTGTGAATTATTACCACGGTTTTATTAACTTGCTTTCGCCCTGTCGGCAAAAAATTTCAAATTTTCAAACGTAAAATTAAACCTCTTATGATGGTCCTAGAGATCTCAAAATTTTACCACAGAAAGATCTTGGATGGCAATGCATTGTATCAAAGTTTCCGATTGATGTAATGTACCGTAATTAAAATATTGCATTTTTAAATCCCTTATATTAACGTCACAGCCGTCTCTTCGTCGGTCAGTCGGGCTTAAAAACAAATGTAAAAAAATGTACCACTTTCTGGTCATGCTATCGAACTGAAATTTTGCAAATAGACTCATGTCACCTAACAATGCATGGTGTCAAAATTTCAGATCGATCGAATGTACCGTAGTTACATAATGCATTTTAGTTTATATCTATATAAATATATGTAGCCGTCTGCTATCGTTTACATCACTTGAGTTCACGCCAGCCATCGATGACCACATCCCTTGTTTTAATAATAATAATAATAATTGATAATTTATATAGCGTTGTATCCCAGCAAGGAACCGGGCTGACAGCGCTTTACATGGAAATCATAACATACATATAATAATTAAATAACCATTCATACCATAATAACAACATAAAGGACAGTACATTACACATAAGCTACGTTAATCATTAAAAGAAATATTGTTTCATTAATTTTGTAAATACATTTTGAAAAGGTGCGTCTTAAGTGCAGTCTTGAAGGACTTGGTAGTTTGAATACTAAGGATGTGTAATGGTAGAGAATTCCATTGTTTGGCTGCACAAAAAGAGAATGACCTTTCGCCAAAAGTTTTAGTTCGTGTCTTAGGAACAAAGAGAATACGTGTGTCTGCAAAAGAGCGTAGCTGACGACTGGGTGAGAAGACCGACAGAAGTTCAGTAAGACAGGAAAGAGATGAATCAGAAAAGAAGTTGTGACAGAGAACAGCCAGTTTGTAATCAATTCGAGCTTGTATAGGTAGCCAATGAAGCGAGTAAAGTAGCGGAGTAACATGGTCATGTTTTTTTACTTAAGAATTAGTCTGACAGCTGAATTTTGAACTTTCTGTAGTTTTTCAATGCATTGTTTTGGCGCACCTGACAGAAGAGAATTGCAATAATCAATACGAGCTAGAACAAGAGCACAGACTATAGTTTTTGTTGCACTAACTGTTAAGTAATGACGGAATGAGCTGATCTGACGAATGGTGGTGTAGGCAGAGCGACAGATGTTGGTAGACATGTTGTCAGAAATAATGTAATCAAGATTCCTAGTCGATGTTTTGAACAGTATATCAGAACTAGCCACTTGAATAGAATTAGGAAGAGACAAAGTACTGCGTGATTTATTGTTGCAAAATAGGAGTGCTTCTGTCTTATCGTCATTCAGCTTGAGCTTGCTGAAAGTCATCCAAGACTTTACCTCAAACAAATGCACTCCCGCATCAATTGGACAGTAAAGTCAATATCAGAGGGATCAGTGTGAGTGTATAGGTGAGAATCATCTGCAAATGATTGGCTTTTAATTGAATGCTTTTCGAGCAGTAGAAGTAGTGACCTTGTATACATTACGACAAGTACCGGACCCAAAACGGAGCCTTTAGGCACACCATAAACCAAGTCAGCTTTGTGAGACATACAGCCATTTACGGATACCATCTGTGATCTGTTAGATAAGTATTATTGAAACCAAGCCAGAACTGAGCCAGACATCCAAAAATAATTTTGCAGACTTTTTAGCAACGTTTGATGGTCAACGGTGTCAAAGACTGAACTAAGATCTCAGAGGACCAATATAGAAATTTTCCCACTGTCCAGTGCGAGTAGGAGGTCATTTGTTACCTTCAACAGGGTAGTCTCTGTGCTGTGAGAAGGTCTGTAGGCCGACTGATTAGGACTTAGAAGACTGTTGTCGTTAAGATAAGCAAAAAGTTGTTTTAAGACTAGTTTTTCTATGACCTTCGATAAAAATGAAATATTAGACACAGGTCGATAGTTGTTTACATTGTTTTGGTCTAAACCTTGTTTTTTTTAGCAATGGTTTTATTACAGCAGATTTACATAAGGTGGGAAAAGAATCTGATGTTAGACTCTCATTTACTATATTGGTTATTGTTGGGAGTAAGAAATCTAGTGACTCAACCAATAGTGGAGTGGGGATGGGATCAATATAGCAGGACGTTGGCTTAGATTTTAGAATATCAGCTTAGACCTCATTTTCCGTAACAGGCTGGAAAATTTCAAAGTTTGACCCCACAGCAAAAGACGGAGATAAATTATGAGGTGGTGACATCGTTCTGTCAAGCTCAGCCCGAATTTCGGCTATTTTGTTTGAAAAAAAATTACAAAATATATCTGGTTGTTGATGCAATGGATATACAGAGGGAAGGACCACAGCTTTACCACTCCCTCTGAGGTTATTACATATATTAAATAGTTGCCTACTAGTACTACTTGTGAGTATTTTATTACTATAGTACGAGGTTTTTGCTTGTTGTACGATGTTAGTCACACGTCGCTTGGCGGTAGAATAAATTTGCTTATGTACGACAAGTCTTGACTTCAACCACTTCTTTTCAGCTACACGGCAATCTTTCTTTGCGCGTCGAAGTTCATCCCTTATTTGTTTGAATACTAGGGAGCTGTCCATGTTGTCTTGACATTGTGGCGGGTGACAGGGGCATTTCTATCCAGTACAGTGCGTAGTGCACCATTCAGCTTATCCAAAGTGGGGCAGAGGTCAAGGGACACGGCATAACTTAGATCATGCCGGAAGGCATCGTGGTTCATGCCACGCAGATTGTGAAGATCCTGAAATTTTGCGGGACGAGGGGGGCAATCACACTAAGTTCACATATAACACAGAAGTGATCCGAGGACAAAGCTCTTCTGTTACTGTTGCGGATTTGACAATGTTATCGTCAGGTCTGTGCAATACCCAGTCAATTATGTGTCCTCGATTGTGGGGTGGTTTATTAATTATTTGATTAATGTTGAATACCTCCAAAAGTTCCACCATTTTTGCTGTCGAGGGATTGTGAGGTTGATCAAAATGAAAGTTGATGTCACCTAATATCATGTAAGTGCCAGGCAGGGTGTTGGCATGATCAAAAAGTTCCGGAAATTCCTCGTGAAATTTGGCATCTGTTAATTTATTTTTTCTGCTGGGAAAGACACGGTAATTGCACATAAAATGGATGATACGATTTGTCACTGACAATGTCAGTTTAACTAACTCGAAAGATGTATGTGCTAATTTGAATTCTGTTAAAAATGAAAGCTCCTGAGAAAGCGTACTTTTGTAAAATAAACAGTCTGGCCGCCACCTCGAGTGGAACGTGGAAATGATCTAACAGAATAACCGAGTGGAGCAAGGTCAGCACACTTTCCCTCATCACCAGTCTGTCGAAACCAGGTCTCTTGAATAAACATGATGACTATCTGCCAGTCAATGATGAATTCGCATACAGCAGTACGTTTGTCACATGGACCAAGTGACTGGGCGTTAAATGATGCGATGCAGAGATTTTTTTCTGTGCATTTGGGAGACGTTTTGATAGGTATAACATTAGTTATGTTATAAGAGAGTTAATGGCTGTTTTCACCAACACGAAAATTGTGAGAGACGTGTAGTTGTGTTTACATTGTATGAGAATACAATGACTTGACCTAGTATGAAACACGTGGTATGAGAGGTGAACTGTAAGCGTGCTGGTCAAGGACTGAGAGAATAGCTGGCTATAAATGTACGGTTCATGAGGCAACCGGGGTGGATGGTAGTTTATTGCATACGAGCTGCTTAGGTAGTTGATTGTACAGTTGATCACAGTGAATTGTATATAGTGATTAAACACAGTTGTTACCAGACCACAGTGTGTTAAAGACTTGTCACTTGACCAGCCACAATACCTATTACAAAAATCAGAGTTAGATCTTTTCTTCAGTAATAAGAACAGGGATTCGTCTCTGTTTTCGTTTCCCACCACGAGAGGTACGCTTCCGAGGAAGGTTTCGGCCAATACAAATATCCTTAAGAATACACACCAGTTCAGATGTTATGCGTATATGCTGCGTGTTCATTGATAATAGGTAATTTCGTGTGTAGTGAAATGTTCGTCTACCTGTGTGCTGTCGGGCCTTGCTATTGTTATGTTCCACTTCATGGGCTTGTCCAAGAGTTGATCGATAGAACAAAGATGGCTGACCTTGTAGTCAGACATATGCGTGGAGCCTTGCTAAGAAAAATAGCCAAAAAATAAATAATCCAATATTTTCAGAAAAGAAAAACGTAGCTCGTCCGAAATAGGGATCCATAATGAACATCCTTTCCAGAAATAACATTAACAAAACAACACAACACATGAAAAATTCATAATTAGACAGGAGCTCGATGCTATGCATGCCTATTAGGCGTAGCAAAGGGAGTTCACTCAGTTTCAGTCTGTAACTGTCACGTTTGAACATAATACTTTAGTTATGTCTCATATATAAGGGATTTATAGTCAAAAACGTTGTTTTTTACGGGTTGTTTATCTCTTTATAGCATCTGTATCCGTCTGCTATTGTTGACACCCACATTTCACCGGAGTTCATCCCGTGATCACATCCCTGTCGTATTATAACGTTGGGAGGGCGCTTATGAGATGTTTGGTATAAAAATAGAGGTAAAGGAAATAAATTTAAAACCACTCTTTTATAATTGGACTAAAAAGAATAAAATAAATAGAGGTAAATAAAGTTTTTTTTAAAACAACGCTTTTATAAGTGGACCCAAAAGAAGAAAATAATTTAAAACTTATAAGTTTAAGTACTTTTAATTAATATGACTAAAAACGTGGGGCTGGCGCTTATGAGGTTTTACATATGCAGCTCACCCATTCTCTCACTTATATATCTCTCTTTTTCCTTCTAAATTATAAATCTTTAATTTTTATACCAAACACCCGCCTAACGTTTTTAGTCATACGGCATGAAAGTACTTGATCTTACAAGTTTTAAATTTTTTTCTTCTATTTAGTCCACTTATAAATACGTGGTTTTAAAAAATCTCCTTTTTACCTCTATTTATTTTTTATGTAAACATCTTTTAAAGATGACTATATTTTGAAACGTGAAACAAAAAAAACAAAAATCAATTTTAATGAAAGTCGTGAAACATATTTTGTTTAACGAATTATAAGTTTACGGGCTTTTAAGACTCTTAAGATTTAGTTAACCCAATGTAGTACAATTCTTTTCATGTCTCTTGTACCTTTTCTTTTCTTTTTTTCTTTCTGCTTTCTTTATCATCTCTCTCTCTCTCTCTCTCTCTCTCTCTCTCTCTCTCTCTCTCTCTTTCTCTCTCTCTCTCTCTCTCTCTCTCTCTCTCTCTCGCTCTCTCTCTCTCTCTCTCTCTCACACACACACACATATATATAATTATATATATTAGGGAAGCGGAAATTAACGAATAATTTCTCGATTAATCGATAAAATATTGAAATGATTAAATTTTTTAACGATTAATCGACCCACCCCTTAAAAATATAATGGAAGTTAAAAAGTAAAATATTTCGGCCGATAAATATAACTTAATTTACGGACGATTGCACGAACATTTTGGTTTTAAACAATTGACTGACGTGACTGTTCAAAATGTTGATAAAGGTTATGTGTCCATTGAGAGAAATCTTTTGCCTACCATGCAATGTTACCTCTAAGTCTAAGCTTTGTTGGTCCGTGTGCAAAGTTAAAAAAAAACAACTCGTGTGCAAAGTTGAACAACGTCCATTTTTTGTGAAATATTTTACCAAATTTGCTGCGCGGTGATTCTAAACTCCTGCGTGGCGTCAGTCGCAGCCGCGCTGCTTAAAGGGAACATTGCTACCATGGTTCACCCACTTCGCTTACATATCACCTGCAAACAAAACTTCCTCTACAGTATCAGAAACTTCAACTGAGAAAATCTAAAGCTATGCGAACGATTGTTTAGCTCGGCTGGTTATATTGTCAATAAGACCCGCTAATCACTTGAACGAAGTAATGTCAATACACTTGTCTGCGTTGTTGGTTAAAATATGTCATATAAAGAAGACATTCCAGTGATATTTCGATTTTCGACAATTAAGTTTTATAAATGTTACTTATGACACCATAAATTTCAATTTTTTTTTACTTTTATCGAAATTAACGATTAATTAATCGTTAATTTTTCAAAAGTTAACGATTAAATTTAAATTAATCGTTAACAGCCCTAATATATATATATATATATATATATATATATATATATATATAATATATATATATATATATATATATATATATATTTATATATATATGGTTTTAGTTATGTGTAGCATAGATTTATATTTTGTAATCCATATGTTCATTTAAAATTGACTCTTTATCATAAGAGAATCTTAATTCAACCTTCCAACTCTCAAGTCTCAAACTATTATATATCTCTTCTGGTATATTTCCAAATTACCAAAACATTGTGTGTGTGTGTGTTTTAAAAAATACATTAAAAAATTTTCCACCTACCATTTTTAAAATTTTACATATTATTTTGTATTTTAAAAAGTAATTCTTAAATAATTATTATACAACAATTTTATCTTTACTGGAGATATATACTCTGGACATTAGATTCAAAGAAAATGCTATTCCTTATTTTTTCACTTCTCTAAATTCTTTAAATGTGATATAAATGTGCCATAAATTTGCATACCTAAAATAAACATAAATCAAATATTTACGTTCAGATTGCTGCCAAGAACGATTATCTGGGTTCCGCATGGATGTCTTTGACAATTCAAATATAAAAGTATTTAATTTTAGTGATCAACCTCCATCTAAAGCTGATTTGTATACCATACAAACTGGCAGCATATTGTTAATTACAAGAGTTGAAATTACGGCAACACAACTATATAGGAATTCGACAGTTCTTAATGTATGTGAGGTACACATATTTGGAGGTAAATTTATAATTGAAATTATAAGTAGATTTACAGTTAATGTTATTTTTTACCTAAAATCCATATCAACTTTCAAAATTGAGAAAATAGTGTTTTTTTTAAAAACTTCATTATGAAAGATGTATAACTGGGACAGAATGACCTCTATTGCGGACCGTCAAGAAACCATCACAGAGAAAGTTAAGAGACGCCAGCTAGCATGGTTTGGTCATATGCCGCTAAATAATAGCCAGACAAATGATTGTGTGTTTTTACGACTTGAAAGTTATGTTTTAAATAATTTTGCTGTTTCCAAATAAAAGATACTATTATTTTCCTTTGATTAAAACCAAGGCCACGAAAATAGGAGAGACAATAATATTGTTCTTCGCATTTATGAGTAAATATTTGTGTGCATAGTGAATACCATAATATCTTTGTATATATGAAATGCCTTACGTAAATTTAAGTCATCATTTGTATGCATGTATGTATTGCCATGAAGTCGGGGATTTTTTTCCCAGTAGTTTCTGAAGCCACCATATCAATATTTACTTTTTAAAGTACTTTTAGACGAGCAAAAATTACATAATTTCCTGTAATACATAGCATTATATATGAAATAAAGTATCATTCTTTTATGTCTATTTTTGCTTATTTTTACGTAAATATTTTAATTTTTTTCCCTGTTGCATTTTTATGCAAAACCAATTATTGTAACTTATTAAGACTAAATTTTCTCAGCCATGATAAATCACAAATATAACTAAATCTATACATGGGCCTTATACTCTTAAAAAAATGTCCTAACGCCCTTATATATTTTTAAACATATATTTGTGGCTTCACAGATTCTAGTTGTACAAAGGACCAAGAAACTGGCGTTTATCGATATGGCCGAGACTGTGAGCGTCTGTGTCAATGTGCAGTACCAGGAGAAAGGTGTTTTGTTAATACAGGAAACTGTCCCAGTGGATGTCAGCCTGGATTTTATGGGGAAGGATGTAACACAGGTAAGCTGGAATTAATTTACAAAAATTATTAAAAGAGTAATCTTTGATATTATGATCGAAAGCAAAATAAAGAACAATTTTCTTTTTGACAGCGTGTAAACACACTTTCTATGGCATCGACTGTGTGAAAAAGTGCAATGAAATCTGTAAAGGGCAACTTTGTGATTCTGTGAAAGGAGATTGTTTTAATTGTGCAGTCCCGGGCAAAAAACTTCCTCTGTGCTTTGATGGTAAATAAAGACTTAATAAATTTAATAAAAATATTCTAATAGCCCGCATATTAATAAGAACTGAGCTTCTCTGCAGTGCCTATGGGACAGATTTTAGCGCATCCCAGCATCAATAGCGTTGTCTTACCATAGCGCGTCCTACTAACCCTTCAGCTGGTGAAAATTTACGTGGAATTAATAGGTCTCAGATATCTATTGCAGGCTCGGATAATGAATTTCCATTTGTTCTTACTGATATTAATCCTTAAGACAAAATGGAATTTAACATTTTAAAAATTCTTGTAATTAAACACTTCCAAAAAAAATTCATTTTATAATACAATGATTCTAGTTATAAATTCTGTAAATATTTTTTTAATAGCTTTTAAATTTCAGTCTTGTCCAAATAAAATGATGTTTTTATTTTGTTGCAGATTGCAGTCATGGATTTTATGGATATGATTGTGCCATGAATTGCTCCGAGTCGTGTAAGGGTGGAGATTGTAATATAACCAATGGGATTTGTTTTGAATGTACACCAGGATTTTACGATACCTTCTGTAACAAAACTTGTCCTTTCAAGTGTGAAAACTCAGTGTGTCATAGAAGCTCTGGTTACTGTCAATCGTGTTCTCCTGGCTTCTATGGTAGCAACTGCACAAGCCCATGTCCCAACAACTGCCAGGAATCAGAATGTGAATTTCAAACGGGCAACTGTAAACATTGCCAGAGTGGATTTCAAGGATCCCAATGTGATCAAGGCACGTGACGTTGTTTAATACTTATTTAAAGAATATTTACTATGATTAAAGCAATATTTATTTTCATCCCTATACCTTGCCGACAAGCGTGTTCAAGTTATGTAGCATACTGATGATATTTGATTTTAAGTTAGGTAAAATAATTTTATATTTTCTTAAATTTGTTGTTGGTTTTGTGTCCTGAATATAACTGAGCGCGTTAAATGTAAAGTATATTTAAATTCATTATAACCCAATCGATTTTACACGATCTTGAAAAATCTGGGCAAGTATCTCCATCATGAAACCTGATAGAAATCGTCCAAGTTTTGTACATTAATCTTGCCCTGAATGTCATTTTTTCTTATATAAGATTTAAGAATATTTTTTAAATATTAGCTCCCGGCACCATTCACCCGAAAG
This sequence comes from Ampullaceana balthica, assembly GCA_944989445.1. Lineage (NCBI taxonomy): Eukaryota > Metazoa > Mollusca > Gastropoda > Lymnaeidae > Ampullaceana > Ampullaceana balthica. Next base: position 276,180 of record CALYLW010000177.1, on the reverse strand, counting down.
ACATTTAATTTTGTGAAGTATTTTGGTACACACAAGGTTCTTGAATCCCTTTTTAAAAATAAAATAAAATAAAAAATTAACACTCCTAAGAACTGGCATCGGGAGAGAGGAAGGCAGGTCACCCATGTCTCCGATTTGAAGATGCCTGTCAGATAGACGTGAAAGCAGCCATAATAAGCTCATGAGATTGGGAGTGTAAAGCAGAAGACCTATCTACGTGGCACACAGTTGTCAAGAAGGGGAAGCTAGGGAGCGCATGATGGAGGAGGCTAAGGCTAGGAGAATGGCCAAATATTGGGAAACACAGAACTCGTGTGCAAAAGTTGTGGTAAAGACTTTCAGTCAAAGATAGAACCGCACAGACACACGAGGAAATGCAACCCAAACACAAACAATTTTTTAAAAAAAGAAACCGCATCTATGCATTGCTTAGCAAACAAAAATAATAATAATCCGAATCTTTAACTGTTTGGAAAAAAAAATTATATATAGATATATATGTATATATATATATATATATATATATATATATATATATATATATATATATATATATATATATATATATATATATATATATAATAATAATTCAGAAAAGAAAACTACTTACAAAGAATATTTACTACTTTGAAAGTAATCTGACAAAGATTAACGATTTATTATTTTCTTTTAATTAGCTTCAAGAGTGGTAGACGTTTCAACAGGTAATTATGAATATCTTCAATAGAAAATGATACATAACAGTTTAGTCCGAATATTTTCTTACTCTAATTATTATTGCTTCACATTTCTCAAACTTTCCTTTTTCTGTCTTTTGAATAATTCGTAATTTGACACATTGCATCTATTGTTCTAAATTTATGTGTACGTTATTCAATCTCATAAAGTAAAGCCTATTACCATTGAAAGATTTTACTCATAAAATACTATGTAGTCTGTTTTAAGCTTATCTTCAATAACTTACACACATTTAAAATATTTCTTATGTGTTTCAATACTGATCGTATCATAGACAATAGTCTAATAAATCAACACGTTATGAAAGTGTCCGACAATGCGTTTTATCCCGTTTTAAAAATGATCTGTTAAATGACATTTAAAATAAATCACAGACTATGACAGAGGCCTGGCCAGTGGTGTTGGCATCGGGATTGGTGTCACTCTAGCTGCTGACGTCATCGTTGTCATCATTGTATACGTCTGGAATAAACGACGTAAAAATCCCCCAGCCAAACCACGTGATACAACAGACCGTAGTTATGATCGTGTGGATCCAATCCAAGAAAATGAACATCCATATCAAACAGTGGATAAGTCGGGTATGTCACCATTTTAAGATTGTGTTTATACATAAATATATTTTAAATTAAAGAAATATTCATTTTAATAATCATGTAAATACTCTTTTGTATAGTAGGAAGATCTTTATTAAATAAGATGAAAGGTATTGTTTTGTCTTTAACAGCTCTGTCAAATATTCAATTAGTTATTTGAATGAAGAATTCTTCGTGTGGGTTTGAAACGATCGTTTTGACATAACAGTCCCCTGACGATTTTCTTCAGGGGGTTTACCAATATAGTTGGCTGGAGGTGGATGCTTGCTTAAAATACACAATTCACAAACAAATGTGTAATGGAAAGAATACATTTGAGCTTTATTATTAAATTAACACGACAGTAAACGTTTAGGCAAATGCCTTCATTAGTATAACAAACATAAAGTACGTACTTAAATAAGTAATAGAATTATATTTAAATTCTCAACACATGCTATATCACAAAATAGTTGTTTTAAATAAAAAGAAAACAACAAAATGACAGAGGATATAGGTAAAAGAGGGAAGTATAAAAAGTTACAGTGAAAACAACAACGGGAAAAATATTCTAAAGTTAGGTAAAATTATGAATGTGGTTAATTCCATACGGAGGAAACGTACCAAATCGTCTTATAAATCTATTTTCCATGTAGATCCTATCATGGGTATCGCTCGCATTAAAGTTACTGCAATAGATGGAATGCCGTCATTGTCAACACTGTTGAAATGTTTAGACACAGGACATTGAGTTTCCCATAAATTCGTGTACATATATTTAAAATATTGAAAATAATTTGAGAACTTACACAGTGAACTACCCCAGCAAAAAGCTGGGCTCAAAGCTCTTCACTAAAATAATAGTAACACATATATTTATAAATGCATTCAATGTAAAATATTCATATGGTTAATACCCCACACGTATAATTAAATTGAAGGTGCACATATATTAATCATTCAGAGAAATGTTAGATAGTGTATTTGAAAATTGAAGTCTGAAGATATTGCGCTTTTTCCCTTGATCTGCTACTCTTCCATTTAGCAACACTTCTGAAAGCCCCAAAGTCGTCGGGGGACTAAACACCTAATTTTTTTATTGGTAGGAGTGGTTTTTTTTGGTTACAACTATTTTACTTTGAAACCTATACTGATTGTAGTCCACTGTAGCTCGCTTTATTTACCAGGATTTTAACGTGGCGTCGTAATTGATTTCTCTCATTTAGTTTTCAATATACCTTGTGAAAAGACAATCAATACAATTTTAATCACGTCATCAAATGTGTATAATTCATCTGATATGTGCATTTTATTATTACTAAATAACTTATCCATGCTAAAAACTGTGTTTCAACATAAATGTGAATTCAAGAAAAAAATATTGAAATATTCATAGGATTTTTAAGAAAATGAGGTACAATCTGAAATGTGTTTTATACGGCTTTTAAATTATTATCTGTTTTTTTTTGGTTGAAAATTATTATAGAAAGTTAAATCTTATATTTTAAGCGTAGAGATTTTATACTATAGCTGATTTTCTCCAGGTGATGGCTATGATGTTATAGAGGACAACGTGTCACTAAACAGGAAACATAACTCAGTAGTAATAGATGCCAGCAAGGGAAGTTATCAGAATACAATGCCCGACATGGCGATAACGTAAAAGATGTGATTCTGTGAAATGATCATTCAAATTTATATTAAAAAAACAAGTAAAAAAACAACAACAAAAACAATAAAAAAACTCAACATATCGTAGCCATGAGATTTTTTTAAAAATGTGTTAATGAAAGGGAATCTTTTTATTACAAACATTTAAATGAACAAAGATTATGAGCAGAACTATGTTCATTTATTGTTTTTATTAACTTTGTGTTATTTCCATGTAGCTCTGTACTGTACTTCACAATTAGTGACAGATATATCTTTAAAGATAATACGTTTATGAAATAGCCATCAGGCTAGGTTAATAGACAAATAACACAATCATTAAAAAATTGGAAGCTGTTTATCAATTTCCCATAGTTAATGTTGCCGAGGAATATATAAAGCGGACTTTAACAAAAAGTTCTAAGTAGAACTATGTTCCTTAAAAATGATATTTTTTTGGTGTAATATATAAGAAATTTCAAATTTTTGGATCCAAAAATATTATTTCATTTCCACCTTCTTCAGATATAATAAATACAAGGTGAGTAAGAGTTTAACATAACACTTCGGAACAGCTGATGAGCACTACTTCCTCTGACAACATTCTTTACAGCCGCCTTTATCTGTTGGGCGTTATTAATTTTTTATTGCTATATTGCGAATTGTTTATAAATTGAGTTCAATGTAGGAACTTTGCCAGAAACGATTTGCACCTATGAGATACCACGTTGTTTGGGTTAACGGCTCAGAAATTAGTTGCCATATTTGTTCCTATTATTTGTTGTTGATGTCTGTAATTTATATGTTAGATTGGGCGAATCTTTTCTCTTGATCGAGGTTTTTTCTTTGACTTAAATTTCAGTTTCTTGTAACAGCTCCTGAAGAATGTCTTGGAAAGAATAAATGTGATGTTTGCTTGTAAATTACATGATAAATCTCCAACGTCCTAATTGGGCTTGATGTAGTATTGATTGAGACGCAGTTTAATTTAAGAAATAATAATTTTTCTGGCCTAATTCTATTCAATAATATTGAAAATATCTTCAACCTAAACACGATATTATAAAATTCTTTCGTTTTTTTAAAGCAAGAACTAAAACAATGTATGAAACCAAATGTTTTGTTATTGCTCACTAGTTTTAAGGATGAGTGATGAATGTGTGATTGATGTATACATCTATTAATATTATTTAAAACCAAGATGTAAATAACTATTTTCTTATCTAATTATTTTTTTTAATTTAAAGTACAATTCATTAAAATATTAAATTTAACGTTAACCTTTTTTCAGTTTTTCTTATTGACAACACTGAGAATTGGAAAAGAAATTAATACAATGATAAATAAATGGAGTATTCTTGAAGCATGAAATACTTGTAGGAAATATTAATTAATTTATGTTTAGGAAAAGTTGTCCGGAACATGATTTATAATACAAAGACATGTTAATAAAAAATATTTTCATACAAGTGTATTTACATCAATAGCTAAGCTGGAGATTAAAATCTAGTATGTATAGGCGATGATTAGTAATTGCTGAGGAATGCTCTCTTTTAGATTACGTAAGCTAGAGAAACATTCTGATTTTTTGAGTAAATACATGTATCTGCGACAGGTGTTCAATGCAATTACATATCAAGGAAAAACTCCTTTACAAATACTAAAATGATCAGCATATAGTCAAAGATTTTAGATGTGTTGAGATTCAGGCTAAAATATAGCCTGGCGAATTCAAAAAGGTTTATCTTCTCGGAAATCACATGATTTTCTTTGACCAAAGTCTTCGCCTCTCAGGAAATGTCATGTCTCAGGAAATGTCATGTCTCAGGAAATGTTTAAATCTGTGACAATGCTCCCATCTTTGGAAATATTCATATCCTGACAAATGTCAGGTTACATAATTTAGGATTTGTTTGTCTGTTTAAGTATTGTGAAAATAGTTCGCCTTTTGTGGTAGCGCACTGGGCTGTCGTACCGAGGCCATAGAGAGTCACGGGTTCGAGCCTCTGTGACTGGCAAGGTCACCAAGTTCACCCAGCGAGACAGTTCCCATTTTTAAAAATTAATAGAAAACAGATATTGTTACACTAAATACCTACCTTTGGGAAAATCACAAATTCAATGTTCCTAGCAAATATTGTAATGTACACGTCCAGTTGTAACACTAAAAGGAATTTAAATCAGTTTGAGAAATCACATTTAATGTATATGTTTATTATATTTGATATACAATAGCAATGTATTATATAATTTATTTAATGAAACTTGTGCAGTAAAAATAGCATTTATAATATATAACATAAGGATTTTCGTGGTGCCATGCACTTTTAAGTTGTTTTTTTATCTGCGAAAGTGATACTGATTACATTCAATATTTTCATTTATACATTTGTTACCTAACATAAATATAGAAACATGAAACCAATGCCAAAAAACAGTTAAAAAAGAAAACACGGTCTTGTTGTGAGATCTAAGAAATAATAACATGGATGCAATTTAATTACATGAAGGAAATTTCTCTGTGATAAATAAAAACAACATTATAACACATACTAAGCAAGTCATCTATAACTTCAAAAATATTATAATAAGTGATCTTGAATAACGTAATTATTTTGTGCGGTTATTTTTTTTAAATAATCAAATCTTGGTATTTGCATACTCCGACCCTCCCTTCCCCTCATGTTCCAAATTGTCTTTGCTGTCATCAGTTGGAAGCACTGAAAGATTGGCATCATGGGAGTTGAAGTAAACATTGTTTGTTTCGTTATATCTTTGTAGAACTTGGTAAAGGATTTTGTATTGTTCCTGTTATTAAAAATATGGAACAGATCAATTGAATTTTCATTCATTCCTATTTTCAAAAGGATAAATAATTATATTAATAACAATATATAGTTCTAAAACACATAAAACTATTAAACACAGGTAGATATATATAAGTGCTAGAATTATACTTTGCACTTTTATTTTAACAAAGCATGAAAAGGTAAAATAGATTAAAACAAATATGCCTTTAAATATTTATTTTAAATAAGGGAAAGTATAAAAAAGTGTTTTTTCCCTAAAGAAAGAAGCATAAGTATATCATCTTTAACATAACTCTATTAAAATATGATATTTTCAATGGAGTTAGCAAGGTGTCAAATATGCTCATAATTAATATGATGTGAAGAAAAAAGATGTATCCTTTGGTCTAGCCGTCTAGCCTATTATGTTCACCCTCTAACATTTAAGGAATCCTGGCGAAACGGATGACCCTCTGTGTACCAAACAGATACGGAATAGTGTAGAAGATATAATATTATATTTTCCCTCGAAATACTTCATTACAAGACCAAATAGAACTCTACTCTATACCGGCTTTTAGCTTTCCCTTAATAAATTATAAATTAATCCACTACTGTTGTAGAAATGTTATTTAGACAACACACTTACCACTGTTGGTATGACTTGTGGACGAATAGTCTTGATGGCACCAACAACAAGTGGTACAGTTAGACGCTGGTCATTGTCCATTCTGTCCAGTAGGAGGGTCAAGACACAGGCCAAACCGCTATAAGTGGCACCGTTTCTGAAAAGATTTTCATAAAACATGCGAAACTTTTATATTATTCCTTTTAATGCCATAATGGCTTTCAGAAATTTGACAAAATAACACCAACCTGCACATGTACACAATTCTGGCCTCCTGTTTAGGGTTATATGTCCTGGCTTGAGTTATGAATGTCAATAATTTGTTGAGATCTGTAGCACTGTGTCTGTATGTCAGGTGAGTCAGACTGTGTTCTTTTGTTTCCTTTATAAATAGAAACAGCTTTATAAAAAAAAATACATAATTCTAAATACCAACAATTAAAAAGTGACTTGTGTCATTAATTCAACAACAAAAAATAAATAAAAAATATCTCAGCAATATAAAGTGAATATTTGGAAATGGTTTAATAATTCTTAATACATTTGGAAATGCTAATAATATTATTAATCTTTATGTTAATGCTATAACCAACCCTTTCTCCAGTTACAGTAATTTGTCTTTGCTCCCAGTCAGGCCTTCGATCACATGTTGTCATGGTAACATGATAGGGAGGGAATCTTACTGTATCTCTCACACTGGCTGGCAGATACTCGGCGATTGTCTAAATGGTGATTAAAAGGTTAAACACGCAAGTTGATATCTGGTTCGTTATTATTGTAACAGTATGTCTAGTCACAATATATCAATTTATACATATATTAAAAACTATAATTCAAGTATAAAAGGCCCCACGCCCCACACGCTCGAGGCTGTCTTGAACATTATTTAATTTCACCAGACGAAACTTGCTGGCAATATTTTCCTTTCCATTACGTTATTAATTTTTTTTTGGATACAACAAAGTATGCTTTAATATGTGTTGTTAAGCAAAATATCAACGTAGTTAATGGGCCATATAAAACTGTGCGGTGGCGAAAGGGAAAGAAGTGAGGGGAGATCAACATTGAAACGAATGTGCAAAATTAATAAACTTGAATCTTTATTCGGCCAAATAACTTTATTAGCCAGAATATTCACGTATGCCAACATGGCGGAGTATTTCTAGCTGCATTATTTAACCCCACCCAAACTACGGTGGAACCTATCTTTAAATTAGCTTGCGTAAATTTTATATAAACAAAGAGAACTTTCTTGGAAATTCAAAGTAAATAGCCTGTCCTCTAACCAAGCCTGTTTTCTATAAGTACATTAAGACTAGTTTCTTAAAATTCTAAATTTTTAACTTAATAATCAATTAATTTCATAAAAATATTTAAATAAAATTTGTTTAAAAAATTTATTTCTTAAACTACTGACCGAATCTGTGTCCTTGAGATGCTCCTCAAAGGCAACAACCAAAGAAACTTTCATCTGTGTAACCAGACGCCAGAAGTCGGTCACAGTTGTCCGTAGTGGAAGTTGTGTCATGATATCTTGATTCCTTCTGCGGAAACTCTTAGAAAAAGCAGCCGATAGTAAAAGATATTTAATATAATAAAATATTATCAATAAAAACCTAAAACATTGACTACATGAAGTCAAATATTTGAATATCTTTAAAAGTATAGATTTGTAAATAACATTTACATGAAAGCGATTGAAATAAATATAGATTTATATTATTTTTAACTCAGTAAACAGAAATAATTAACAGTAATAACATACATTTCAACATTAACTAAAATACAGTTGTAATAATTAGATTGGTGAGTTATGTTGGTTTATTCTGATGCTATAGGTCGAAAATGACATTAAATAAATCTATGTGGTAGTAGAATGAAGGGATCGTTCAAAACAGATGTTGATGATGTTTCTCTAGACTTTATTGATTTATTTAAAAGTTGTGGAGTGTTTAGAGATGAAAAAATTTAGTCGCTTGCTCTTAATTTTGGCCAAAAAATTAATCATATTTCCATTGTTGAGTGTACAACCATAACAGTATATAACTTTTAGTTGTGAATTTTCTAAATTTCAACCATTATTTAATAGGACCTATAAAGAGCCTAAATGACTTAGCGAGAAAAAACAACAACAGGTAAACACAGGAAGTTTCCTAAGAATGATACCACTCAACGGGGAATTAAAATCCTTTACATAAAAAATGTAAATGAAATTACCGGCACTAACACAGCGTTAATGTAATCTCCCATATCGTTGGATTCACACATCAGCACAGGTCTGTAGAACTCTTCTGCTTAAACATAAATCAAAATATATTTAATCTACGTTTGTTTAGATAAGATTTAGTCACTTTTTACACGCTTATATCTAAGTCACGCTGATTGTATGTTGTATCCGCCGTCAAATCTTGTAATGTAAAATTAAACCACTTTTGATGGTCCTAGAGATCTCAAAATTATGCTACAGATAGATCTTGCGTGACAATGCATTGTTACAAAATTTGAGATCGATCGAATGTACCGTAATTAAATTAATGCATTTTTAGTTTATCTCTAAATAGCATATGTATCCGTCTGCTATTGTTTACATCCACGTGCGTGCCACTGGAGTTCACCCCAGCCAGCAATGACGACGTTCCCCAGTCAGTCATACGAACTAAATCTAAATTGACATGATAATACAATAGGAGCAACAGGAGTTTTGATTTAATTAAAACATTCCCTTTATCAATTATGCCCCTTCTCACACCCACATTTTAAAAATAAAATACTTTTTTAAAAACAACTTTTTTTTTAGAACACGCTTTTATTTACACAGAGCAAGTGCACTAAAAAGAAGAAAAATTTTTTTGTTTAAAAACACGCTTTTGCGCTTAAAAGAAGAAAATAAAAATTTTCTATGATATCAGGTGAAATACGTGAACCCATCCACTGCACCTAACAGCGTGGGGTGCTCATCACAACTCATTTCTCTTTGCAACTATTCTTTTGTATATAGATAATTATTTCTAATTAATATGATAGTAGCATGTATATGATCGAAGTTGTGAAACTTTTAATGTTTTTTTAAATATTCATACAAATTTATATTTATGTTTCGCAGCCTTGTACATGATATAGAGTTGTGATGAGCACCCCACGCTTTTATGTGCAGTGGATAGGTTCACGGATTTCACCTGAAATCATAGAAACATTTCATTTTCTTCTTTTCAGCGCAAAAGCGTGATTTTAAAAATCTTTTTTTAAAATATATATTTTATATCCTTTAGAGACAATAAGCTAAAAGTTATGTCACTCTTAAAATGAAGATCTATTTCAAATATTTGTTATCCTTGTATTTTTATGTTATGAGATCATTACACAATTTCAATAATGTTTAAACATTCGATTGATATTGAAATGAGTTCATGCAATCATTTTAATGTGTAGTCTCCAATAACTCACATTACCTGAAAAAAGACATACGGAGTTTTTTAGATTGTATTTTGGTTGTATTTTCTTTAGTGTAGTTACGGTGAAAAAAGTAACACAAAAGACCCTAGTACTAATGTTTGAAGAAACGGTAAATTTTACTGAAATTTGTTCAAATCATACCAACTTACTTGGCAAGATGTTACCAAATCTGTTTTTAAGTTTATTTGAGACAGTTCGACTGTTTTGGTACATGACTCCAGCTGATCCTTCCTCGTCTGTAGTTTGATTATTGTCCTCACTCACACTGCAGACTGACTATAAAAACAAATAGGTGAAGAGAAAATTAAGTTTCATAATTACTTTTAGATAAAAAGATGTGCAGGCCCAAACACTTTGACCCCATTAACTGATTACGAAATTTATAATAAAACATTTGTAAGTACTACTAACATTAAAATAGGGCTTACATAACACATCCTTAATAAACATACATTTCAGTGATGCTTAAATAGTTTACATACGTAGACCTTACTTGATGCCTCATAAATCAACTTACAATGAAGTAGAGCTAATATGATACATCCTAAGACAACTTACGTTAAATTCTATTTCCATTTCAGTTTTTCCAGAAACTGTTTTCTTCCCCAACCGTTGAACACTGTCTGCAATATTGTTGGATGTTATTGTTGTATTGATGCAGGTCATGGCGACCTTAGCAGCCTCATGTAAGAAAACATACTGTTCCTGAAATATAATCATGTAAGAAAACAAATTGTTCCTGAAATATTAACATGTCTAAAATGAATTCATTATCGCCAAATCTTTTAAGTTTGTGTTGAATTCAGATATAAATAAGACTCTGTACTATTTTATCTACACTAGAAGCGGCAATTTTGCTAACTATTACGATACATTTGTATTTTTGTTTTAATGTACAGGTTTCTGAACGACTTTTCTTTGGAGTTAGAAAATATTAAAATGCCTTAAATTTTTTACCCATGTTTTCATTGAATAATACAAGATATTTAAGGTCTTTATTATATATATATATATATACCATGTTTAAGTGAATTATTAGCTAATCGATTTAAAAAAAAACTCTTTAAACATGGTAAAGTATATCATAAAAGTATTCCCTGTAAATAAATGTAGAAACCTAAAGAAATTTAAAGAATGTGAAAGTGAACTCACAGCAGTCTGTATCATCATCGTTCTGTCCTGTCTAAGTTTGGCCACAGTGTTAAAGAAATCCATCTGTTGTGTGTCTTCAGCTTGTCTCATGACGTTACGTAGAGCAATGAATGTTCCTGTACGACCAACACCGGCACTGAGTATCATGAGAAATCGTGACATTTAATTATAAATACAGGCCAGTAGTTAGTGAATAAAATGTGTTCGGCTGTATAAGGGGATACATGTCAATTGTACGGGTTTTTACATGAGTTAATAGTCTACCATGTTTTAAAAAATTAAAGTATTTTGCTAGTTTTAAAACTAAATTTAAACTTTAATATATAAAGATGTAAACAATTATATTTTTGAAAAGTTATAGCAATTTCTATTCAAATGAGTCCACAAAAAAAGTTAATTACTTTAATTTATTTTCTAATGTATTTGAAAGCATTGTATTAGGGAAAAAATCTTTTACATTTTATTGTCTTTGATTCCACACATGTTTTATTTAATAAGGAGGATGCCATTTCCCTTTTCTTTCTGTAGTGTAGACTAGTCCTTGTTCAAGTTGCAGAAAATGTAACCGCTTGTATTTAACTCACCTGCAGTGCACCACTATTGGTCTCTTGGTTGCCGTAGCAGCCACTCTTTGTTCAAAGTCCACTAAAGCCCAGGGGTTGTCTGGCACACCCTTGTCTGGCCAGGATGTGAAGTGAAACTGTGTCACTGGATGCATGGGGTGGGAGTCCTGGTTTTGTATTAGGAATCAGGAACAGAATAAATAGTTTTAAAGTAATTTAAACATATTATTTTCAATACAATCAGCTATTTGTTCTTTCATATTGAATTATAAAACTCTTTTAATAATCATTTTAATCGTAACATTGGCGTTATGACGGGACTATAAATTTAAACAATGGCCACAGTGATGCTTTAACGACTTATTTCCTTAAATATCTTTATTAATTATGCAATTAATGAATGAACTATAGAACATTTTCAATCATAGCTAATGCTTTTTCGTCAGACAGATTCATATATACGTATGTGACCGCGTCCGCCACAGAAACAGGGCATTACCCCGTCTCTCCTCCCTCCCCGTCTCTCCCCCAATTCTCTCAGACAACACCGCATCCCCCTCACCCAGGCCAGGGGAGGGTATAGCATTGGAATGCGGGAATGGCTGTTAGCTTTAGCGCCGAACAAAAGCTCAATTTTATGTACCAGCGATCCGGAGATGTCATGGGCAGTGGTCAATGAGTGACAATTTTAAGTGCGATCAAACGGGACAAGAGAACCGGGACGTGTCAGCAGTATTTTATTATGACCAGGGAAACATATGAATGCAACGAGTTTTTATGACTTGAGCCATAGGATTATCTCAAATGTCCCCCTACATTTCTCTGGCTACCAATATAAGGGGAGGACTGTGGGAGACAGAGAAGAGTCACCCAGCCCTTGATTAGAAGAGAGAGTGATCCAGGGCCTTAGGGACCGAACGTAGTGGTAGAGTAGGGCATTGCTTAGGGACTGTGACAGAATTGTATACTGTGCTTCCTGTTTTAGTGATTTACTTTAGTGATTCAACGGTGTTAACCTTAGGACAGAAGTTGCTCCAATAAACACTATTCAGAACTATAGTCTTCACTACCTGTGTTTTATCTATTTGTTTAATTAGATGTCAAGTACTGTGTGTGTGCTCTAATATAGCAATATATAATCAATCATAATATTCATCATAGACACCACTCGGCTACACATAATTACAAAGAGATTTATTATTTGTTTCATATTAAGATTTACATCTATTGACCAAAATTAAATAAAAGTATAATTAGATTTTCAGCTTTGACGTGTTTAAAAATAAAGGTAGTTTCATGAAATAAATATTTACTTACAACGTAAAGTTGCAGACGTCGTATGATGTAGTCAGAAAACACCTGGGTGGCAGCAAGCGTCACACGTATTTCTCCAAACGTTGCATCATCTTCGTCTGGCCAGTAGGCTTCACAATTGATCTGTTAAAATAACACTAAGTAATGTGTTCATAAGGTTTGAACGCTTGCTCATACCACTATAACAAACCATAGAAAATTGCTAACATGCTCTTGAATGTGATAAATATTTATTAAGGGTACCCAATCACATCGTTTGAGATCCTATATAGCTACATAACCTGTTTCAGTAGCAAAAAGTGTTATAACAATATGTGTGATTGCCATGAATTGTCTTACAAACCAAATTGTATTATTCAGAGTTTTTACAGTCAACTCCTTGCTTTTAAGATTTTTCCACATTGTACCACAGCTATTTGTGTGTTGCTTGAAATTTCTTTGAGTAATTATAATTTTTTTAAATTTGAATGGTTCTCAATTATTTATTTAATTTATCTATATTTTCAGATTCCCCTAAAAGATTTTTTAAATAGTTTTGACTTTATCATGATGGATGCGTCTCAACTCAAATGCAACTGATTAAATATTAGATTTGACATTAACTAATTTTGGCTGCAGTTTTGGTATGAAGTAAACTAATCTGTGCGATTTACAAACACTTACTTTTCCTTCTTCAATAAGTGTTGTCAACATGACGACTTTTTCAACCTTTTGCTCCCATATCATTCGAATAAAATCATTTAATATTATCTTGGTTGGTCCTGACAATATGAAATACAATTTGTTAAAGAAAATTGAAACTCATTTTAAATCTTTGCTTTAATATATTATTGTTATATATCCTACTCAGTATAAAATAGATACTTGTTTTTTTGTTTTGTTTTTTTTAAATTTTGTTTATATATATATTTTAAAATAAATAAATAAATTTAATTGATATATTTTATTAATATTTTAAATTTAAGAATAAATATAAACCTTGAGATGCTATGAACTTTTCCTCGTCCTTGTATCCCTGCGATAGAAAACATCCTTATTGTTTTCATTACAAGTCATGATTTAATTCTCAACAAATTGCGTTTATTTATTTAAATACATTTTCTCACTAGAAAAAAACTAAGATAGTGTACCCAATATGTAAAAGAGCATGTCTCAAATGTCAATTTTAAGTACGTATTATTACCACTACTACATACTAAAAATTAATGTTAACATTTTTATCTCGTTAAAAGATGATGTTTAAACAAAACGAAAGCCAATCTAAAGTGACAGCAATGAATATGTTTGCTTGAACGTTCTATAGAAAGACTTTACTTTCAAGTAGGAGGCATTTATGTAATCTCCGTGCATTTTCTTTGGGTCAGCTTCCAAGTGGACACGTGAATGGTCATCTGTGGATAAAATAAAAGAAATATTTAACAGTGACATACATGATTGTACCTTAGTCTTTTCAAAAGAAATAATTCATATTTTCATAATAATGTTGATCTTTTTTAAAAATCGGCACTATAAACTTCTAACGATTATTTCATGTGAAAGGTATATTTTATGTGACATCAAATACATTACACAGAATGCTTAAACTTAATGAAATAAAAACTAATAAAACGTACATGCGCAAATATTCTTGTATCGATTCTTGTTTTTATTTTCATTACTCAGACCAACCATCATTGTAGCTTCTGTGTTGACGGGTAAATTCTGAAAACGTTACCCACAACGTGTGTTAAGACGGGAAACATTAAAATATATTATCTTAAATGTGTATTTCTAAGTTTATTGGAATTGATTTCATCTATTAATTATAATACTTAAAACTAAAATAATCACTCGTAATAGTTTCCATTGATGAACATATATATATATATATATATATATATATATATATATATATATATATATAATATATATATATATATATATATATATATATATATATATATATATATATATATATAATTGTTTTCCTCTACAGTACTTGACAATTCAAAGTGTAAATGTTAGCTTTAGCAATAAAAAATGTAGCTATCATCGCCTAATTAAAATCAAATTCCAAGAATGTAAAAGTAAGGTTTGTAATAGTCTGTTGTATATAAAAATATATATAATGGTCCAAATGGGAACAACGTTTACATATTGCCTTACATTAAATTGTTCATGAAAAAAATCTTTACTGTGGGTGACCAGGTACCCATGAAGTTTAGATAATGTCATGGTTGTGGATGAAGTAGAGGCATGTAGGGTCACTGTGTTATAATATCCCGTTCCTTTATCTTCGGAAGTTTTCTCCACTTTTCCATGCAATATTTTTGGTTTTTTGGGAACCGCAGGTTTAATTGCTGGGTTGATAAAATATAAAACATAACGCAACAAGCTTCAGATTGATGCAATAAATAATGTAACTTACGCAAAGAAACAGTTTAATACAGACACAACAGTTGAGTCTGATATCTTAAGCGTTGTAATATATTCTATTTAATTAACTTCAAACAAAAGACGCGCACAAGAAAAGAAAGAGTTGAGGCACTCTCCCAATTTCCTCCTCGTACGCTACCATATTTTGATTACAAGACTTTGCTATTTTGTGGTGACATTACTGATTTTGTGAAGATATGTAATTTTTAAAAATTTAATGTGTTGAAACTAGGGCAACGGAAATTAACGATTAATTTCTCGATTAATTTTTTTAAAAATTTAACGATTAAATTATTTTTTATCGATTAATCGACCCATCACTTTTAAATTATTGGAAGTCAAAAAGTAAAAAAATAATTAAATAGAGCCGATAATATACTAAATTTCCCGACGATTACACGAACACTTTTGTTTTAAACTATTGACTGACGGGAATGTTCAAAATGTTGATAAAGTTTGCCTACCAGGGTTCTAACACTTCGCCTACTTATCAAAGCAAATGAAAAGCGTATTAAGCTAATGGCAGTAATGGAGTCTGACTCAGAGACAGAAAATGACGACAGCTCTTCTGATGAATTACTGCGTTACAAAATGGAGATGAAAGTTACCGTGTACCACTTATATTAACCAAGAGCGCAAGCTTAATAGCTTCCAGTTGAGATGCCTGCGACACATCCTAGGCATTAATGCTGAGGTCCTAATGCGTGCCAATACCCAAAGCATGTTCTCAATCCTTAGTGAAAGACGCCTGAGATGGCTAGGACACATCCCCAAGGACCTCCTAAATGGAGAGCTGGCATCGAGAAAGAGGAAGACATGTCGCCCACGTCTGCGATTTAAAGATGTCTGCCAAAGGGACATGAAAGCAGCCAGAATACGCACAAGCGACTGGGAGTGTAAGGCAGAAGACCGATCTACGTGGCGCACAGTTGTAAAAGAGGGCGTCATAGTAGCCGAGGAGCGAAGGATGGAGGAGGCTACAGACAGAAAAGCTAGGAAAAAGGCCAAAACATTTGGAAGCACAGAACTCGTGTGTAAAAGCTGTGGTAAAGACTGTCAATCAAGGATAGGACTGCACAGCCACTACGGGAAATGCAACTCAATTCAACAGTGATACACCATCATCTCGCGAGATTTAAGGATGCCGATGCCGATTATTACTTATGACATCATAAATTTTAATTTTGACTTTAATCGAAATTAACAATTAATTAATCGTTAATTTTTTTAAAGATAAATATTAAATTTAAATTAATTGGTAACAGCCCTATGAAACTATTTGAAGGAGCGGTAAATAAAATTGACCTCTTTTCTATGATAGAGATTATTTATGAAATATTTATTTATTAAATGCTATAATGAGGAGCCATTATGTGTAAATGATTTGTTTTAATTACAATATTTACTCACCGGAGCCTTTATTTTCTTTATTTTCAAGTTGAATGTTTGAGGTAACAGTATCTATGGAAGCAGTTTCATTTACGCTGTCCGTACTTGAAGTAGGTCGTGCGGCTTCTAGTTTATTGGACCTTTTCTGTCGTCTGTATAAAAATTAAGACACAAACACACACATATATAACTATTTATATATTTATTCATACATACATTTTATATACCATCAATTGGACCCTTCACTGGAAAGAGTATTACGCAAAAGAGACAACAAGGCAATGTGGCTTGAGCCTCAGTAAGATGTCATTTCGTGAATTTAGGAAATTTCAAATAATGTATCCAAAGTCGTTTAAATAAAGGAACTCAGATCTGTACAGACGTAGTTTACTACATGATACTACATGAAATACTTTGAGAAAGTGTGATGAACAGGACGTCACCTGAGTAAACGCACAAAGAAGTGACGTTAACCCTAATGATGGCAAAGGTGTCATCCAGTGCAATAGATAACTAACAAATTCATTCGGTATTGGCACGGACGAAATCCTGAGTGCTTGATAGCAGTACGCTGTCAAAATTATGTCTGGTATTAATTTGTTTTTTACTTTTTACATATCTTTCATACATTTGTTTGATGATGTTAACATGTGCAGTCTGCAACTATTTAATGAGCAATAATTATATTAATATATTTTTTACCAATTTTAACATCCTTTTAAAGTCATTACTTAACTAAGGCATCATACAAATAAATCTTACCTCCACAAAACAACGACCCCAACGATGACAAAAACAACAGCAATAAAACCACAAACAGATCCAACTACAGCTCCAATAATAAGCCTTACATCACCATCATCAGCGCTTACTGAAGCCAATGTTTCTGATGCTGGAAGAATATGTTTTTTTATAATATAACATAACAATACAATGGTTCTCCCCTTATCTTATCTTATCTGTTACAGACGCTCTTCTATACATAAGATTAAACACTTATGGGCTAATCGCGAATAGTCTTTTTTGCTTATTTCTATGCCTTGACATATTCGTTATTTAGTATAAGCGTTGCCTCCTTCCCCCTTCCCTTACAAGCTATGAGCTAGAGAAAATTATTTATAGAGTAGGTACGAAAAATATAACTAGTGTTAGGCAAAGGGGAAAAGAAAAATAACAGTGAATCTTGAAGTAAAAGAAAAGCGTGAACGGTGGCTTCAATGTTCTATAATTTCTGAAAGAGATAAACCTCTTAGTTAATCTAAGCAGGGCTGTAATAGAGAACATAATGATAATGATTGAAAGGGGATTAAAAGCTATTTGGTCAGTAATATTAAGAAATGGCCAATGTTTGGAGATAGGACATTTCTACTTATGTACAATTTTTTAACAATTGTCTGCGATTTTGGAACCGCTAAGAGAACGTTGCTTAAAGTACGTAGGAAATCAAACACGCGTCAAATTCACAACATAGTCTACGAAATTATCAGATCTGATAAATCTTTTAATATTACGTTCCCGCTTAAAAAGATTCCATTCGTCAGTTGACCTACTGAGATTCCTAGCATTTTGAGTAACTTCTGAAAACCCAAATTACTTTAGGAATCTATTCATGTCTTCAAATAATTTGTCTTCTTTGCTGATTTAATGATGACTTTTGTGATATTGAATGGTCCTACCTTGAATCATGAGCACATTAGGGGCCGTCCATAATGAGCGTCACGCTATTTTTGACCATTTGAACTGGCCTCCTGCACCCTGTCATAAATCTCGGCCAAAGTACGTCACACTTTCGTACCAATTTTTTTATTAACAAAATAATTGAAATTTAATATAAAATACCGTGACTTCACACATGCCCAGACCCCCCTCCCCCTGTCACAGTCACACTTTCTTACACCCTCTCCCCCCTCTGGAGCGTGACGTACTTTATGGACGACCCCTAAGCGGCTTAAACATGGTAACCTAAAAAGGCGGTAGATATAAATGTTAACAAACAATAAAAGTGCAGGGAATATGAGCAGGCTGACCTTTTGTGTACACTAGTTAACTCTGGGATCCCGAAATATTGTGCTCATAGATTAAGAACACGAACTTATATTTGTTTCTATATTTCTAGACTAACATGTATTGTTTAGTGGTCTTAAGCTATCTTCTCACAATTAATGCGTAAAAATATTTGAAAAGCCCCCCCCCCACTAAAAAATCATTATAGTTTTACGCCAATATATTTTGGGTAACATAGATCCAGTGGCGTAACAACGGGTTGGCATTGGGGCAGTTGCCAAGGGCGCCGGCCTGCGCCAGTTCAAAAGGGCGCCACTAAATCTCTATTTTTTAAATTTTTATTTAATTAAAGGGCGCCAAAAATAAATTGGCCAAGTGCGTCAAAAAACCAGTTACGCATCTGCATAGATCACAGTTAATAATTCAAGATTAGCGGGTTACTAATAACAAAGTAAACACCGTTAACTGATTCTAAAAAACCTAATCTAAATTTAAAAGAGTTACTCACATTTACTGCAGTTTGTTCCATCAAATCCAATTTGGCATCCACTCATACAACTTCCATTGACATTGTCACATATTCGAATTTCAGTTGAATTACCGTTACATTTCGTGCTACAAATGTTAGAACAGTTTTCGCCGTATGTAAAGTTACTGCATACTGGATTGTAAAAGAATGCTTATTAATTTGAGTAATCTTATGATGAGTTTTATTGTGAAATCAGTTAACAATATATTGATAAGCCATGTCCTAACAACTATTACTGTTTCATTAAATGCATAAAACATAAAAGTATTAGTAATTCTAGTTGGGCTAGAATTTCGTGAGATTCAAAGAATTATATGAAAATTAAGTGAGTTATTTCAGCAATTGAGAGAAATTTATGTGTTGAGTACGATTAGCCATTATTAATTTAATAGAAAAGGAGTAGATTTTTTAGAGTGTATGAAGTGAATTTAATAACTTTTTAAAATGTCAATGTTCGTTTGATATCATATCCTGAAACTATACTATTATTAGTAAGTTTGTAATAAATATTGGGGAGTAAAATCGCCTCAAGAGTCTCAATACATAGTTTATTAAGTGAAGCACTACAGATATAAAAAAAATTGAAGAACAGTGTGTATTTTTGCTCCTAGCAATATATGTATATGTTATTCCAAATACAATATTGCAGACAGTAAGACAACAATAAGACCTCCCCAATTCTTTAGATGGAATAGTTTGAAGAGCAGATTATATCAATAACGCTAAATGCAGTTTTATCTAAATAAACAACTTGAGGGTC
Organism: Ampullaceana balthica; assembly: GCA_944989445.1. NCBI lineage: Eukaryota > Metazoa > Mollusca > Gastropoda > Lymnaeidae > Ampullaceana > Ampullaceana balthica. Next base: position 256,221 of record CALYLW010000177.1, on the reverse strand, counting down.
AAAAAAAAATCCCTTTTGAATAAGTAGTTTATCAGAAGAAATAATAACACCAATGTCTGATTAAATAACCAGAAAATTATGTTCAGTCTTATGAATTACTGTTGTTAAAAATAATGAAAATTATTAAAAATAACTTTGAAAAATGATTACCTTCATTACAGGAAGATCCTTGGAAACCCTCATTGCATCTCAAACAGGAACCAGAGTTGAAATCACAATATTTACAGTTGTTGGAACAAGATATCATGCAATTATGGCCATAATATCCATAGTCGCAGCTGGTACAGTTACCAGAAATGAATTCACAATTATAGCAGTTTTGTGCACAAGTTAAGTTACACTTGTCACCGTAGGAGCCAGGCTTACAACCTTTACAGTTTCCATTAATGACGTCACAAATAGTACCGTTTTGAGAACAATTTTCTGAACAATTAGATTTGCAGTCCACTCCATAATGTCCAGGATCACAATCTAAAATTTGATGAAATTATTATATTAATTAATAAAGTAAAAACATTATTATTAAAAAAAGACGGTTTTCTAGCAATTCAATGAAAAAGTTCTCTTTTAAATTAATGTCTAAAATAAATTATTCCCTTGTCTTGTGTTTTGAATGAGGATAGATTTTAATTTTTCTTCAACCAAAACCTTCATTAAAACAAACAAAGTGACAAATGTGTTATGGATGAAACTGGCTTGCAAAATACTATTTACATTTTTAAATTGAAATTCTTGTTATTGAATTAGATGAATGTCGAAATGCGCGCGGGTAGTTTAATTTTAAAAATTATACAAAATATTGCGAATATTCCGAATTTTTTAAAGACAATTTAAACAGCTTAAGATTTAAATAATACAAAAATAAATACAAGTTACGTAATTTTAGAAAGTTGGATTGTTTCTGAATGCTTTTAATTTTTTTAATTAAAAGAAAAGTAAAATTATATGTTATTTTAATGGAATATATGATAAAATATTGCTTCTCATAAATAGGGAAGTACATAAACTAATTTCCTACCGTCTGTGCAATTTGGCAGCTTCTTTCCTTCTGAAGCACAGCTGTCACATGAACCATTAATTCCATCACACTGCAGACAATAGCTGCAGTTACTTTTGCAATCTATACCAAAGTATCCAGGCTGACATGCTAGAGAAAGATGTTCCAAAATGAATTTTTAATAATATACACCTCATATACTTTATATTATTTTCACAAATTGTTTTTTTTTCTATCCTAATAGCAAAAAAATCAATTGTGAAAAAACATTGAAAATCAAGACACCAGTATGAGATCTGTGTAACAACTGACTTTAATTGCATTTGCTTTACATTTATCGCCACTTCGAGTTTATCTCACAACACAAGTACGCCATATCAGTCACCCAATTTTCATGCTTAAATAATGTAAGCACAACAAACACGTCTGTGACAACCATCATTGAATTTAAAAGGAAAGATATTTACTTTTGCCATTTAAATACATTTCTCTTTTTTCATTATTCCGCATTGGTATTTACTTCATTCAGACATTATTTTTATACTTTTATGACTACGATACTCATATTTTATATTTAATTTCTCATGCAAATTCCACTTTTAATGATAATTTAAATCTATTTTCTACACATATTAACACCATTTTATTCCCAGAGTGCAGTTCAATTTAATAAACATAGACCCTTTTAATTTTATCCAATGGCTATTTGATGAATAAAGTTAGTTTTTTCCGTTTTGTTTATGCTCACCAAAGGCCAGTATGCAAACCTAGTTTTCTTGAAATTCTCATCTAAACATTGGATATTATTTGATTCCTAATTATCAGAGCTGCGGAAATTAACGATTAATTTATCGAATAATCGTTTAAAAATTTTAACGATTAAATTCTTTTTAACGATTAATAAACCCAACACTTACAAATTATTGGAAGTCAAAGAGAAAAAAAATAGCGGCCGCTTAATAATAAATTTCCTGACGAATACACGAACATTTTGGTTTTAAACTATTGACTGGCGGGATTGTTCAAAATTTTGATGAATTTTGCCTACCATGGTTCTAACACTTCGTCTACTTATCAAACCAAATGAAAAGCGTATTAACCTAATGGCAGTAATGGATTCTGACTCAGAGACAGAAAATGACGACAGCTCTCCTGATGAATTACTGCGTTACAAAATGGAGATGACAGTTCCAGAATCCATTAACCCTCTACAAAGGTGGAAACTCAAAGAACACAGATATCCGATAATGTCATTCCTTGCCAAGACTGTTTTGTGCAAATCAGTTACCTAAGTTCCATGTGAAGAATTGTTCAACTCGGCTGGTTATATTGTCAATTAGTACTGTTCGCCACTTGAACCAAATAATGTTAACACACTTGTATTTTTGCGTAGTTGGTTAAAAGATGACATATAAAAGAGACATTTCTGTGTTATGTAGATTTCAACAAGAACGTTAAATAAGTGTTACTTATGGCATCATAAATTTTGACTTTTGTCTTTAATCGAAATTAACGATTAATTATTCGTTAATTTTTCAAAAGTTAACTATTAAATTGATCGTTAACAGTCCTACTAATTATTATTTTATATTGAATAATTCCTTGTCATTTCTCAAGATTAAAATTTTTTAATAAATTATTCTTAAAATTACAACTGTGTATTTTAAAGAGATTCTTTAAAATTTCGATGTCGGAAAAACCCCCCCATCCATGACAGATTCTTCTCCCAGAAGATTTATTTTAAAATAAATCTTCAAGTGGAGAAAATATACGCTCCAGATTAAAACAAATTGTCTACTAGCTGTAAAATAAAGTCTCCCTAATTTTAAAATCCCCACTATCACTTTTGCAATACATAACAAAAATAAAGCACATTTATGAATATATCTAGTGTATTACCCGTCAAAAATGACGGAAGTTTTCAACTGAAATCTATTTATTTTGAAAATGCACTTTTTTAGCTTTTTTCAAAAGCTCAACTAATTTGTCCTTGTTTGATAAATACGAAATATTCATCTTTCTGAAATGTACACAAAGTATTTTATAATAGGGGTTGTAGGGCGCCTACGGCGCCCCCTTTGTTTTTTGATTTGATAAATAACCATAATCAAATCCTCTTTTTTTAATCCTTCATATTAACACGTGGTGTATGAGCCCTAGCTTTTTTGTCGAAAAAACTTTGGATCGACTTTTAACACACTTCCTCGTAAGCTAGCGAGCTGAAAATTTGCTGGCAGTTTCGTGCCGATGATACAAATGATGTATCAAAATTTCAGATCGATCGCATGTACTGTAATTTAAATAATGAATTTGTAGATTATTTTATTTATTCTATGTACCATGTTAAATTTTTGAGATAGAGTGTCTCGTGCGTATTATATTGAACGACCTTACCTGTCGCGCAATAAGGTGCGTATTTTATTGACAAAACTTTTTATAAACATATTCCTGATCGGTGCGCATTATTTTAAACACGTTTTACGAGACATAACTACAATTGTGTATTTTTGGATGGTCTTGCGCTGCGTATTTTAATGAACATTCTTTTAGTTACGTCTCGTACATAAAGGATTTATAGTCAAAAGCTTGTTTTTTATCGAGTTTTTAAAATTATATTGTTCCCTTTTCCAAAATTAAAATATGAGCTAAAACAATGACGTCATATAATATTTTTTTACTGCGCATCTTTAATTTGCACAGCTTTTGATGCACACCTTTTGATGCACACCTTTTGATGCACACCTTGTATTAAATATAAGATCAAACAATGACGTCATATAATTTCATCCATCCATACATACAGACGACGGGAATTATGTATATTGATAGCCATATTTTTCCTTTATAACTTTTAGCGACATTGGCGTAGTTAGATAATTGCGAAGAAGATGAGGACCACACAGTTTGACACATCTAAAGGACATGACAAAGACTAAGAAATGATATTTTTACTTGGTATTACCATAACTTTAAAAAATCTTTTTTTTTACTGTACAGATTAAAAAACAAATAAAGGGCAACATTGAGTGTTATTGTCTTATCATTTGTGTAAAAATGCCAGCTGTCGGGTGTATAAAGGCAGATGCTTTATTGTATGAAGGGTAAATCGGTGTTTTTCCTAGATACGGTAAACCACTTAAATTTTATGTGATCATGCGGTGACTTTGTTTTAAAATAAAATTTCTGTGGAGTCTGCATTTTTCAACATTTTAGTATTTATGATGCGGGAAAAAGGGAATTTGAAGTATTTTCCTGTAACTTGTATTTTATTTCAAATTTTTCAAATGACTTATTGATAAAATTGTCTGGCTGATAACAATATTACTCTGAACACATTTTCTTTGATTATAACCTACGTTTTGTGCATCCTTGTCCATAATATCCAGCCTTACATCCAGATGGACAGTTTCCTGTACTAACAAAACAATTTTCACCAGGTACGGCACAGTTACAGACGTTCTCACAATCAAGACCATACGTGTTGTTTGGACAAATGGCATCTGGGAACAGAGTTCAAATTTTCAAATTTACGAAATATGCTTTGTATTTTTAAGATGAAATGATAACAGCTGAAGTAGTCAATATCCTTCAATAAAACATCAACATTCATCAATATGTAGCCATTGAAAATCAACGTCTTATTCTACAGGTGACAAATTGGTATGTAACAATACATCTATTGAACTATTCTTGAAATGAGTTTATGGAATTCAGGATATCCATGAAAGCACTGATACAGATTGAAACTATCTTCTTAATTAATGCAATGTTAATACTTTAGAAAAGAGAGTTTTAAGGAAAAGATATTTTGGAAATTCATCTAATCTTTGAATAAGTTAATGATGCAAAGTCTATAAATATTTCCAATTGATTTTCATTCCAGTATTCTGAAAAGTCACTTTTCAAATATGCATTTGAAATACTCATACTGTTAAAACAACGAGAACATGAAAATATTTTGTAAACTAAATTTAAGTAAAAAAGTTTTTAAAAAACCAACAACAAAACGTGTTTTAATGGCAAAGTTTAAAATAACACGAATAAAGTTTCTAACCGAAACAGCAAATGAGGAAAAATGCGTTCTACTCATAGTGGCCAGCACTAAGCCAACTTTCAGGACATGAAATTTATATTTTAAATGTTTATACAATCCTTACATTCAGCACGGATTATGTCTGATTAATCAGAGTTTCAGTTAAATGTTACGTAACAAATGGGTCCTACAGATGATGGGGAATATTTAAATGGTTAAGGGTTAACTATTGAAACATGTTTATTGAAACCGGCTTAGTTGTGTACAATTAAAATGCACACCAAATCCCATTCTCCCAAAAATAATTTTAGAGTTTCCTCAATATGTTCTTAACTGTATGAAAATCTGTGCCACATTCTTCTCTAGTCCACTGGAATGGATTAATTAAACACCTCTACTCATAGTTACCCTATCACGTGCAGAAGTGGTATGATCTGCACTTTCTCGCTTTTATTGTCAACTTGTTATCTTGTATATGTGAAATTACTGCTTAAACATCTTCCAATGTTTTCATTTAGCCCCAAGGGTTGAGCTGGTGAAGTCGGTTCCACGTGACATCATGTAATAGTATAATTTCAACTCAACACATCAGTTCATGGTCCATGGTCTCTGTAACAACTTACACTATCTGCCCTTTTCTTTACAGTGATAGCCCTTCTGAGTGCACCTCACAAAGAAGCCCGCATCATCCAAACTAAGTCACTCTAATCGCATACTCAAACAATTTTAACAAAACAATCACGTTCATTACAGTGACCAAAACATTACTTTATGATTTCATAACAACTGAAAAGGTGATCTTTTTAAATCTCTTATATTAACTTCACGGCCGTCTCTCTCTGTCGTTCTGTCGTCATCTCTCTCTGTCTTGGGCAGGCGGAAAAACAAAAGTCAAAAATGACCCACTTCCCGTGATCCGATCGAGCTGAAATTCGGCACACGGACCCGTCTCACCTAACAATGCACCGTATCGAAATTTCAGATCGATCCAACGTACCGTAATTAAATTTATGCATTTTTAGTTTATCTCTATACGAGGTATGTAATTCAATTTCACTGTTTGTTATTGTTTTTTTTCCACGTGATTGTTCAGTCACGCGTTGACGCGACCCATCGAAGTACCGGCGTGATTTTGTTTACATTTTACGATCCAGTGATAGGTGACCAAACTTTTCCCCTCTCCCCCCCCCGCAGGGTTATGAAGCAAAGTTGAGTTAAGACAGATTCAGTCTGTAAATATTTGTAAATACTTTTAGTTATGTCTCATATATAAGGGATTTAAAGTCAAAAACTTTGTTTTTACGGGTTTGTTTTATTAAATCCCTTATATTAACTTCACCGGCGTCTCTGTCTCTCTGTCTCTCTCTCTGTCTGTCGTCATCTCATGGGTGGGCGGAAAAACAAAAGTCGAAAATGACCCACTTCCCGTGATCCGATCGAGCTGAAATTTGGCACACGGGCCCGTCTAACCTAACAATGCATCGTGTCAAAATTGTCAGATCGATCGAACGTACCGTAATTAAATTAATGCATTTTTAGTTTATCCTTATATGAGGTATGTAATTCAAATTCACGGTTTGTTATTGTTTTTTTCCACGTGAGTTTGAGTTGACGCTTAGACGTCGACCGTCGTGCCGACACCCCCTCACGACCCATCCCCCGTTAAAAGATAGGGGACATCGCTCGGTGTCAGTCCGTAAATATTTGTGGCGTTGAAACATAATCAATACTTTTAATTATGACTAAAATATAAGGAATTTATAGTAGAAAACTTTGTTTTTACGGGTTTGTTTTATTAAATCCTTTATATTAACTCGTGGTGTCTGCGGCCACCCTATCGCCCTTGCTTGTCGCCAAAACTTTTGATCGATTTTTAACCCACTTCCTCGTAAGCTAGCGAGCTGAAATTTAGCAGGCAGTTTTGTGCCAATGATAAAAACTATGTATCAAAATTTCAGATCGATCGCATGTACCGTCATTAAATCATTGAATTTTTAGATTATTTTTTTTATTCCTATGTATCATGTTATTTTTTGAGATAGAGTGTAAAAGGCCGCATCATATTGAACAACCTTTCTGTCGCGCAATAAGGTGCGTATTTTATTTACAACTCTTTTTATAAACATATTCCTGATCGGTGCACATTATATTAGTTACTTCTCGTACATAAAGGATTTATAGTCAAAAACTTGTTTTTTTACGTTTTTTTCCCTTCTATTCTCTAAGCAATTTTACCACAGTATAACTCTTGCGCTTAAAATATTTTTGTGCTACTCAAATCACGAAAATGAATGTATGTTACATATGTAATGCAAGGCAGTAATTAAGGATACTATGTATTCGTAGTCTATAGTCTAAACTCTATATGATGCATTTTAAACTGGTAGGTGAAGCTAGAAATGAAATTGCTATATATTCCCGTGACTAAATTATGTCTTAAAGACATTATAACATTTTAATTTTAGTTTATTACATCTGCTGTGGCTTACAATGTTTTTTACACTTGAGAGAAAAAAAAAGATTCAGCAAATTCATATTTTAAAAATATTTGCGCTTATTAGTATTTCACTAACTCAATTCCTACACCACTGCATAAAAAACAAAACAAAAGATATGAACGGCTTTAAAAACCTTCTAAACATACCGCCGATAATTTCCACTTCACACAAAGTAAGTACTTTTGTGTGAAAGTTATTGTTAGTCGTGTCAACATAAGTTGCTTCTATTTGAACTTTAGAAATTTCAACCCATGGATTATTTGATGAGACGTTGTACACTTCCTGTGGTGACTTCATAGGATCCGTGTAATTTTGGATAGTTTCATTTTGCTTGTCAAATGTTGTCAGAATAAATCCTATCAATCTGTTGAGGCAACAATATTTGCTGTCTCCAACTGTATGGGTCAAGGAACATTTAAAAAATTTAAAAAATAGCATTGTACTTACAAATAGTTAAATATATAATTAATAAATACATGTGTACAAGTTAACTAGATTTGTTTAATAAAACTTAATTTATAATCACTTTTTAAAACAAAAATGTCGGTTCATCAAAATTATTTGCGTGTGAGAAAATTCAAACGATACTTTTGACTCTCATCTTTGTTGAATAGCGTTACTATGCCACCGCAGTTTTACTACTGACTTCATTTTCATAGCTAAATAAAAAAAAATTAAACAAAAACAATTCTGTAACCTCAACGTACATCCAATTCTATTACGTATTATGTAAGTCTTTACTGTCACGCTTAGGTTAAATATCAATGTCCATGTGGGAGCTTGATCAGAAGTCTGATTAGTGTGTGTACAAGAGTATTCACTCCAGTTTGGGTTACCATCCACGGCGTTACCGGAGATAAAATTGATATGATTGTCTAGTGTTGTCGATTGACTTGTGGGCTGTTTTAGTGCAACATTTCGACCTGAAGGAATCATGCATATCTTTTAAAGTATATAAAAATATTAAATTATGAAACTTTCATGACCAATTTAGCTTACGGGACATGACATTATATTAAACTAAATTTAGTTATAAATAAATACTATGGTGAAAACAATAATAAAAATAGCATAAAAACATTTACTGATTAACTTAAAAAGAAAATCATTTTGAAATATGTTTTGTATATAAAGGTTACGATGATACCATAATATAAGAAGCTTTTCAAATTTAAATAAGACTAACATTTAAAAAAAACAATTATATAGTAAAGTAAATTTTTTTTGTAGTGCTTGGCCATCGAGAACAGGTGGCCTCTACGGGGCTCGACGGACGAGTAAGGTCGCGGGCCGCTGACCTGACCGCGACCCACGACCCGAAACCGACAACTCCTGGCAGGCAGTGCCGAAGTCCGATATGTTAGGTGATTAGGTGCTAGTCACATATGATTACAGTCGCTGTACGGATCTTAGACAAAGTATCTTAAATGCATTGCCGATGATGAAAACCAAAGTACCCGTTGAGGGTCGGGTTACTCCGAAGTGACCGTTTCGCCCCCCTCATTTTACTAGCAACGCCATTGATCGGTGCTGGTTTAGGGCGAGGATCGCCAGTACGTAAAAGAAAAATAATTAACCTTAAAAACACTTTTTAAAAACTAGTCTTATATTAAAAATGCACTAATTTTCTACTTTTTAGTCTACGCATTTTACGGTAAGTGTAACGATGTTACTTTGTAACTCTTTTTATGTAGGCGTTCTCACAGTAATTAATCTTGTGCACAATAATTCACTGACGAATTCATTTATCCAAAACAACTTTAATATATATATATATTGTACACATAAGAATCATTTGAGGTAATATGACGTGGAAATCTTAAGTATACACGATACAACCTTCCCTCGTCGGAAGTCTACACACAACTCTTCGCCCAACACTTTCAACCAATAGAAATGCTCCTTTCTTCCCGCGTCCACCATACATGTGACCTTACGTCACAAAATTATGTTAATCAGATGTGACATTCACCCCCATCCTTCAAAAAAAAATGTTTATGAAATACAACATTTTTGGTCTTCATAAAATCAAATCAATCTATATCTATATTCAAATTTCAAATATTTATCATCAATGAACATTCATTTTCTTACATACAACTTCTGGATATAGAATCAATAAGAAAAAATCTGTAGGACTGCATCAGTCTAAACATAAGAAATAATGAGAAAAAATCTGTAGAACTGCAACAGTCTTAACATAAGAAATAATGAGAAAAAATCTGTAGAACTGCAACCGTCTACCTGTGCTGAAAAAATGAAAATGGACTTTTAAACACATCTGTAATTTTGTGTAATTAAAACATTTAAACACTCAATATTATTAAAATTAACTAATAATCCAATGGAATTCAAACACTGTTCCTTGTCCATTGTTCAACAAATAAAAATATTAATATAACTACAGTCTCTGTTTGTATCCTTTAGGAATTCACAGACTAATGTTAAAACAGTCTCTTATTTTATCATTTAGTAATTCACAGAATGTCTTTTTAATAGTTTCTGGTTTTTTATCAGTTAGGAGTTCACAGAGTGTCTTTATTTATTGTCATTCTACTTAATATGTCTGCAACCACATTGTCCTTTCCCTTCACAGGTTTAATGTCAAATTTGTAGTCGGCTAATAGCATAGCCCAACGATTCACTTTGGCGTTGCTGATCTTCTTCTTGTTGAATGCCACAAGTGGTTTGTGGTCTGTTAGAAGAGTGAATGTTCTACCTAGAAGGTATTTTTGAAGTTTTTGTAGAGCCCACACTATGGCTAGACATTCTCTCTCTATGGTGCTGTAGTTACACTCTGTTTTGGTCAAGTTTCTGCTAAGATACTGTATAGGATGTAGGATACCATCATGTTCTTGCATGAGGCACGCTCCTAATGCAATGGACGATGCATCGGTAGAAACAATGAAATGTTTGTCCCATTGAGGTGTAATTAAGATGGGTTTCTTCCTGAATGCCTCCTGAATGTTCTCTAATGCGTTGAGGCAATCTCCTGGAAATTGAAATTTTCTAGTATCTTTGGTTTTTGTAACTTCTGTTAGTGGATGAACTATTTCTGCATACTTTGCAATAAAAGGTCTGTAAAAGTTACATAGTCCCAGCAGGGCTTGCACTTGTTTTTTAGATTTTGGGACAGACAGATTAAATATCTTGTTTTCATTTTCTGCAGTGGGAGTGACTGCCTCCTATTCTGTATCCCAAAAAATCTATATACTTCTTTCCAATGTTGATCTTTTCTGGTGAGATTGTCACATTATGTTTCTGGAGTTTATCCAGTACAGCTTCAAGTGTATGGATATGTGATTCCCAATCTTTAGTGTGGATGCATATATCGTCGACATAATGTACCACATTTGGAATTCCTTTTAGCATCACTTTCATAAATCTGCTAAAAGTGGCCGTACTGTTGACGAGTCCAAATGGCATTACTAACCATTCATACACCTCATCCATGGCTATGAATGCAGTGTATTTTATAGAATCAGGATCCATGTTAATCTGCCAAAAACCTCTGTTTAAGTCAAATGTAGTGAATATTCTGGAAGTACCAATTATGTCTATAATGTCTCTTGGGTCTCCAATAGGTTCATAGTCCAATTTTGTAATATTATTCAACTGTCTGTAGTCACAGCACAGTCGAATCTTTCCATTCTTCTTTTTTACTATGACAGTTGGTGAGGTATAGTTAGCTTCAACTGCTTTTCTTATTTTGTTTTCTTTAAGTAGGTAGTCAATTTCTTGCCTTACTGTGTCTCTATGTGCCATTGGAATAGGGTATACTTTGGTCTTGAAGGGTTCATGTTCCAAAACTTGTATCTTGTGAGTCACAGTTTTTGTGTTGCCTGTTTCTTTTGTTATGACACCTTTGTATTTTTGAAAAATTTTGATCACTCTGTGTTTCATATGATCTGGTATGTCAGATGATATTTTTTCACTGTCAAGACTGTTCATTTTCATTGCATTGTCATTTTCATCATTTACCTTGATGATGACATTAACAGTTTGCTTTCCTTCTTTATTGTCATCATATGTTCTTAGTTTGTCAATATGTAATTTTTTCACATGTCCTTTGATATTGACACTATATGTGACATCACTAAGTTTCTCTTCAATTTTGTATGGACCTTCCCATGTGATTTCATTCTTTGTGTTTGGTAAGCATACTAGGACTTGTTGTTCAGTCTCAAATGTTCTCAAATGTCTGTGTCTATTTTTGATTTTTCTATGTCTTGTACTTTGCTTGATTAGTCTTTGCTTTGCTGCTTCAATACTGTAAAGTATTTTATCTCTAGTGTCTGACATCAGCTGATATCTGTCCTGTATGGCATCTTGTTTACTTATAAGCCTTTCTTTGAAATTCTTTAAGGGACTTGCAGGGTTTTGGCCAAACATTAACTCAAAAGGACTAAAGCCAGTGCTTTCATGTTTGCTGCTGTTATACGCAAACAGTACCAAGGGTAAATATTCATGCCATCTGTCCTCATGGTCCACTGTCACCTTTAATAGCATATTCTTGATGGTTTTGTTTAGTCTTTCAATCACTCCATTTGACTGTGGATGGTACACTGTGCTGTGTACTTGTGTAATGTTTAACATTTTCATAATGGCTTGTGTCATCTGACCCTTGAATTGGCTGCCATTGTCCGACAGAAGTGTTTGAGGGAAACCATATCTGCTAAAAACATTGAGTAATGCGTTGCATATATTTTCTGCATCTATTCGCTTCAGTGGGATAGCTTCACCCCATCTGGTGGCTATGTCCACTATGGTTAGAGCATACATATGTTTCTTCTTTGACATCTTTTTGAATGGTCCTATCAGGTCTATAGCGATTTTCTCGAATAAAAAGTTTGCCTTGTCAGATGATTGTATGGGTGCTGTGTGCCTCCCATCTTTGGGATTATGTCGTAGACACACTGTACATGCCTTGATGTATTCTTTTATCTGCCTTGCCATTTTGGGCCAGTAAAAGTTTTCTGCTATTGTAGTAATTGTTTTCTTGGCGCCCATATGTCCACCTAAAGGACTGTCACGTGTCATTTTGATAATGGTTTCCTGTAACTTTTTGGGAAGAACCACTCTTTTGCACGTACCTTCCTGTGCAATGTTTATTAATATGCCTTTATCTAGTTTGTAATTTTTGTTGTGGCCTGTTTCATTGTCTTTGATAAGTTTCATTTTTATTTCTCTGATTGTGTTGTCTTCTTCTTGTAGTTGTTTGAACTCTTGTTTGGACATCAGTTGGCTTCCTATTTCAAGTTTCTCATCAACTTCAATGTCTGTGATCTCTTTTCTTTTTGTGGTGGCTCTTGTTTGTACAGTAGCACATACTTGATGGTTGTTGTCATGCCAGGCCTTGTATACTTCATCAGTATTGTCCAGCACACCTTCAATGTTCCCTATAATAAGATCACAAATGGCGTCTTGTAAGACTCTGGCTCTAACTTTACCATGAAACCAGGGTGAGTTGATGGTGAAAATTGCAGTTGGACACTCTCTCTTTGTGCCATCAGCCATTATCAGTGTGTCTTTTTTCCCATCATACTCTTCTTCTTTCACCATCTTATCACGGACTACAATTGTTGTGCATCCAGTGTCACGAAGACACATACACTTTCGATCATTGATGTACACTGGGTAACATTTCAGTGTGCCATGATCCTTGATAGTGGCTACAGTACTACTAGATTGTGATTCTTCTTGTTTCATTTTTCCTTTATTATCTCCCTCTTGGTAGTCATTCCTTCTCCAGGGCTGATCATGATTTCTGTATCTGGAGTCATGATTGTATCTGCCTCTCCATGATCTTCTACCTTTGCTTTCAAAATGACCTTGTCTTGACCTTTCTTCTGTTTTCTTTCTTATAGGGCTGCCATTAGGTGACATCCTATTTGGTTGTCCTTTATTGTGGTAACACTGCTTCGCCATATGTCCTGGCTTGTTACAGTACCAACAAATAGTTTGTCTGTTGCCTTGGTTTGGCAGACTCTGGTTTCTCATACCTTGCCTTTTTTCTTGACTTTTAATTTGTATTGCTGCAAATATGTCTTGTCTCTTATCCATTTCCACATTCGGATGAGAGTCTTTGAATGTTCGTAATGCATTTGTTAGCTCTGCTTGAGTACGAACTTTCTTGTCAGTCAAATATGTGAATAGGGTTGGTGTTGCATTTTCTAAAAACTTGTCAATTAACACCATGTCTATTATGGCCTTTGGATTGCTCGTATCTATTGCTGTCAGTTCCAGCCATTTTGTTAGTTTGACTTGTGCTTCATGTACTATGATCTGTGGATCTTTGTCCATCTTGATTCTCATTTCATGAAATTCTCTTCTATAATCATTTTCTGACTTTCCAAAATGACATAGAAGTGCCTTTTTGACATTCTTATATATGCTTTTGTCTTCTTTGGCTATACTGTTATAAGCTTCAAATGCTTCTCCAGTTAATTGAGTCATCAGTTGTGCTGGCCAATCTTCTTCATTATAGCCTTTCATAGCCATTATGGATTCGAAATAATCCAGATAAACATCCATTTTTTCTTTTTGGCTATCATATTTTCTTACTTTGATAGTATCCCTTGGTGCTGACCTTCTATTTGTTTCATCACCAGGATTGTGGCCACTACTGTCTTGCTCCCTTTGTAATTTTAACTTATCGATTGCAAGTTGTTCAATTTCTCTTTTTACTATGAGTCTTTGCATCTCTTCTTCATTAGCAATTCTTGCTTTTTCTTCAGCTTCTCTTTGATTTTCTTTTTCTTCAGCTTTTCTTCGCTGTTCTTTTTCTTCAGCTATTCTTGCTTTTTCTTCTTCTTCAGCTTTTCTTCGCTGTTCTTTTTCTTCAGCTATTCTTTGATTTTCTTTTTCTTCAGCTACTTTTTCTTCAATGAAATCTCTCATTTCTTTTCCTTTTAGTCCGATCTCTTTAGCTATGGCAGTGAATTCCTTGTAGTGATCCATGTTTTGTTTGATTGAATAATATGAATCTAGCAATTCGGTAAGGAATGTATGTATATATTGATAAAGTTATAAATCGTCCAAATGGAAAATCTTGAATTCAAAATGTTAAGTTCAAATAAGTGACACGTCTAAACCATGAAATCTAGTTTCGACAAGATGAGACAACAAAAGAATCCTCACACGGGATCTTTAGTATACTTTATATATACGCTCCCTCAGATTGACAAAATATATTAAATGGTCCGATCGTTTTGAATAAAAGTCACTTGGTTAAAATTTCAATTTTTGAGTAGTTTTTAAACAATTTAGTTCACTCCATTAATCCAAAATTGCGATAATCAAACTCTTCACACAATGAATGGATAAGAATTCCGTTTCTTTATTTATAATTCACACCAACACATTGAATAGTCCATGGTCCATAGCTTCTCGGTTCGATGTTATGTTTACTATTACTAATATTTCCTGGAATCAACTAGCATTAAGCCTGTTGACGTCACGACCTATATATGTTCACCGTGTGTCACCATTCAGTAAGCCTACACGACCCAGATTCCAGTACTGTGTAGTATGCTTGTACTGTCGTCGAATGTGACGTAGAACCAACTAGTCTGCTCCAGTTTTATAAACTGCGGATATCTGCCGTTTATGCCGCCATTTTGAAATCTTCTTGTATTTTCATTGAACCACAAAAGTTTATTCACAGCTTCTTACGAACTTGAATATTCAAAAATACTATAGCTGGTATTATTTCTTATTTTAAAGAATACTTTCCTTTTTTTTTGAAATATCCAATACTTATTTCCACGAAACCTCTTTCAAGTCTTTCTTGAAATCTCTTGTACAGTGTTCACATGGAACTTTTACTTCGACACTAATGTAACGATGTTACTTTGTAACTCTTTTTATGTAGGCGTTCTCACAGTAATTAATCTTGTGCACAATAATTCACTGACGAATTCATTTATCCAAAACAACTTTAATATATATATATATTGTACACATAAGAATCATTTGAGGTAATATGACGTGGAAATCTTAAGTATACACGATACAACCTTCCCTCGTCGGAAGTCTACACACAACTCTTCGCCCAACACTTTCAACCAATAGAAATGCTCCTTTCTTCCCGCGTCCACCATACATGTGACCTTACGTCACAAAATTATGTTAATCAGATGTGACAGTAAGTACAAAGCCAGCTTACCCTTTGACTATAAATCCCTTATATATGAGACATAAATAAAAGTAGTGATTATGTTCAAACGCGACATTTACAGGCTGAAACAGAATTATCTCCCCTGGTTTTTATCTCCCCTGGCGCAGGGACGGTAGGGGGTGTGAACAGGTGACGGTCGGCGTCAACGCGTGAACTGGGCACGTGAAAAAATTATAAACAAATAGTTGGACGGTTGGACGGACGGTTCCGATTAAACTTACAAAGCAAGCTAATATAAGACTAGTAATAAACCACGAATAACGCAGCGGATGCAAGCTCGGAGGAAACCTTCCAGTGTGTTGCACCCTAGGTAGGTCATACGGGTCGTAGTAGGGAAATTCCACCCCTCCTTGTGAGGTCAAACTTAGTGGGATGCATGTTCAACTTTCTGTCCTGGATGCCCAGGTGGCTTCTTCAGAACTGACCGCTCCGGAGGGTTTTTCCCAGTTGTTACGTCCCCTTGGGGGAGGGGGCCAGATAGCTGGGGGTGGGATCTTCCAGGAAGACCCATGAAGAGCATTAGGCTCGAGGCTTCTGATTTTCTTCCACATTTAGGATCATTAGTAGTGGTTGGACTGATCAATATAACACTTCTATTTACCTTGGCTGACATAAAGTGAACAAAGATTTCCTACTGCAGAGATATTCAGAATTAATTTGTTCATGACTCTCGACATGTTGCAATGAACGTCAATCGTTATGTTGTCAACAATAAAAACACATTCCTGCTCTTGAATTGTGACGCTATCAAGAAACTCTACTGAAATGTTTCCTTTCTGTACTTCTAAAACGTAATGGAAAATGTATAAAAATATAAAATAGTGATTTTATATTTAGATTGTAGGTAATTAGAATAACTTAAAAGTCAGTAATAAACTATGAAATTATTATATGTGTTATTTTTAAAAGTAAAATTAAAAGCAATAATTAAAATTTAAATTGATAAACCATCTAGATTTCCTGCAACAATCCTCAACCACGTGAAGTAAAATTGAAATTGCCATTTGACAACAAGAGATAAATTTGTGTCTGTGAGGTTTGCACAAGTTGCATCATCACCGTCAGTAATAATTGTGATTCCCTGGGACGTGTTATTCATTGGATTTATGGTGGCATACTTCGCAATGTCAGCTGAAATTCAATTAATGTATTAGTCCACGAAGAAAATAAGAAAACTTCTAGCATAGAATGACATTTTTTCGTATAAGAAGCATATTGCTTGAATACATTTTGTTTATTTTGTGTACTATTTTAAATATATACTACCGTACTGACAAGCTGGACCAAACCATCCAATATCACATCCATTAGGACAGTCACCATTGGTTACATTACAAGCCACATCGTTCTTACAGTGACATCTGTACTGGCAGTTAGAACCAAACCATTTGTGGTTGAAACGGTCTGTCGTGTTACATGCTTTGTTAAAATATAATAAAACAAAACGAACGCATTTATCTTTTGTCCAGGAACATGATTTATCTAAAAACTATTTATAATAGTTGACGAAAAAGTTTTAATTTTATAGGCACTTCATTGCCTAAATTTACTAAAATAATTCTTTAATTTTTAGCTGGTGCTTTTGGAGAAAAATACCTATTTAAATTCGAGGAGCTGTGAGTATTCAAATGATATGTATATATAGAACAACACGTCAGAACTTACTCTGAGCAAACGTGCAAATACTTGGAATCAACAGAACAAAGAGAGATAATTTCTTTAGAAAGGACATTGTAATATGAACTGATAATTTCAATATGTAAAATTTTTCCTGTAAATGAGAAATTAAATGTATTAAATAGTTATTGTATCTTTATCATAAAATGGGCATTATAACAAAATCATAATAAACATTTAGTTTACTATTCGAAATATTTAGAGTACATGACAATTTAGTGATTTCCCACCACGCGACAAATAAAAACAATTTTGGAGTTGAGAAACCAAGTAAGAAATCCTCAGATGGCTTAGCGATATAAATACATATATGGACAAGTAATTTTTAAATTATAAAACTTTCTTTTGAAATTATTTCCTCTGTTGGTGAAATAATTAAATAATCAACGAGCCTATCAGGTCATGTTATCAAAGCCCTTTGAATATTATCTTAATTTTGTTGATATTTAAGCCACAAGATACAAAAACCTTCGAAGACTTTCGAAATTTCACTAGATGTAGAAATGAAATAATTAACAATTATAAGACATCTAATATTCAACAAAAATGTATCATTTTTTACCATAAAAACTCATTGAAAATCAATAATTTAAATATTTTGTTTGTAAAATGAAACCGTGTATATTATAAAAGATCAGTTGATTAAAAAATCATTTTCAAACGAAAGGTGTTTCCATCCAGAACGGAATCCCCTACGATATACGAATTACACCATTACAATTGAAAGTAAAGATATAAAATGTTCTTATGATGGAATGATATATAAAAAGTATAATAATGTTTTCTTTGCATAAGAAATGTAATAGTAAATTACTTAAATTAATATAATTAAATTTATTCTAATTTCATTAATTAATCAAACAGGTTTTGTTGCATTTTCTTTCCGACTGCATTCCAGGATAAACCTGCTTATTTTAACAAGTTTTTTTTAAAGCTTAAATACCACGTATTTTCTTTTTAATATCAATATATGCAGGCTTTGATTACAAAGAAAACTTCCACGGGGAAATATTACTAACTATCAGTCACATATTAATATTATTCATAGTCATAATATCCCAATTTTACTTGTTGTGTGGAACCAATTTCATGAAAGACAATCTTGGAGAAATTAAATAATAAAAACTATTTGCCTAATTCCGAACAAAAAAAATAATAATTAGTGTCAGGGTATGAGAATCACTGCGAATAATTGTTGTGAGATTGTTGGAACATTGTTGTGACTAGGGTCAAGGCGTGACTTGACAAGAGTTCACTTGTCAATAATGGTGTTAATTGTAGTCACTCGGTATGAAAGTTAGACAGCTGTGTTGTGTATAAATACTGTGGCGTGAGACAGAGAGAGAGGAAGACATAAGAATACGGACCGAGTGCAGAGGTCCATAGTCCTTGTTAGGACTAGCATTAGGATAGAGCGTGTGCTCTGATAGCTGGTGACACATCGAGGTGGCTCGAGTGTTCAGCGTTGGTACTTACGAGTGAGTGGACATTGTTAAGGTATTACGTCGTGTACCTAAATTTGATGCTGTAAATATATTGCTGACTTAATAAAGGCTTGAAGTATTCCGTGAACAAGAGTCGAGACTTAGTCTTCTTTAATCCAGAACCCAGAACGCAACAATGGGGTCTCGTCCGAGGATTTCTGGAGACTCTTGTTGATAGCAATCGCTACGTCAAGCAACAGCATCTAGGTGAGACAGAGTTGGTCTACTCAACGAGGCGTCCAGTGTCCAGTGCTGTCTGATTCTGCTTGTTTTTTTTACACTCCAGTCCATGCAGAGGGGCGTCCACCTCAGCATTCCAGAGTCCTGGAGTGTGTCGGGGAACGACTGCAACAAGTCATCCGCCTGATCGTTCGTCCTGAGTGTGTCAGTGAACGACCGCCCAACAACAAGTCATCCGCCCTACCGCTCGTGCCCAGAGTCCTGAGGAGTGTGTCGGGGAACGACTGCAACAAGTCATCCGCCTGATCGTTCGTCCTGAGTGAGTCAGTGAACGACCGCCCGACAACAAGGCATCCGCCTTACCGTTCGTGTCCAGAAACCTGAGGGTGTCGGTGAACTACTGCCTGACAACTATGCATCCGCCTTAACGTTCGTGTCCAGAGACCTGAGTGTGTCGGTGAACGACCATCAACAAAGCATCCGCTCAAATATCAGAGTCCAGTATACAGTGTGTTGGACTATCCATGAGAACTATTGCTGGACAATATTATTATGCTACCAGGAGAACTGTGTTACGTTAGCATTCTATGGACACGTATTTGTGTTGTGTATGTAACTCTGTAAATCCAGGCAAGTAATCATTTAAAATTTGATTTTAAAAAATTTTCCCTTCTATATTTACACTATAACTATTGTGAAGTTATTGTAGAAGTAGAATGAAAACTAGAAGCAATAGTAAGGGTATAAACATGGACGAGAAATTAGAGTCGTTTAAAAAAGAAAGGGAAAAAATTGCACTTTCAAACACAAGAAAGATTAAGGGAACAGAGAGACTATGACGAGAGACAGAGACAGAAAGAAAGGGATCACGAATTGAAATTGGCAGAAATTAAAAGGAAAGACGTAACTGAACTGGACATGACAAGCCACTCGAGAGAAAACAAAGACCTTCGAAAAATATTAAAGAATTTGCAAAAATTCGACGGGTCCCAAGAACTCGACGAATATGTGGCGACATTCGAACATGTAGTGGCTCAGGCGAAAGTGCCAAAAAGTCAATGGCTGATAGAGCTACAAGTAAGGCTAACGGTTGAGTTACAATCATTCTTAATGACGGAAGACGTTAGGACAAAACTGCATGATTATGACACTGTCAAGCGACTCCTATTACAACATGCAGGGTTTAATGGGGAGAAGTACAGGGAAGCGTGGAATATCTAGCACCGGAGAGTAACAATTTTAGATTATTTCACTCAAAATTGGTAAAAAGTTTAGACAATTGGGTGGCCAGTACAAAGACAGAGAGAACATTTGAGGGGTTGAGGGATTTATTATGTAGAAACAAGTTATTATTGAATATGAATGAAGATGCTGTTAAATGCATCCTAATGAATAATGTCCCCAAATGTGAGGACGTACTGACACAAATTGACCATATAAAGTCGGCAGGACAATAACAAATGAAGTAGAAAAGGCAATACACAGCCACTGGTAGGGGGTGTGGCGGAACATAAGGGTGAATATGGAGGCAAGTCTAGAAGTCGCTCGACGGAGGGCCGAGTAATGGGTACATGCTTTAACTGTGGTCAGCGGGGTCACATAATGGCCAACTGTCGACAGAAATGGGCAAAAAATAGGATGCCTGCAAATGCGAAAGGAAATCAGTATAAAAACTCAGACCAGAAATCTAGCTATGGAAATAAGTATCCATGGTACAACCAGGATAGGTGACTAAGCAAAGATTGCAAACAAGGCCGTACTATACAGTGTCAGGGATATAAACCTAGAAAAGGGTGACAGTCTTGCAATACGCAATGAGTGGGGAGTATGAACGATATTTTTAGAAAGTCCACGGGTAGGTTAAATGTCGAAAAATGCTTGTTCTTAGGGAAGGAAGCTTCTCTTCTTAGAGACACCGGCTGTACAATCGTATGGGTGCAGAAAGAGTTTAATACCAAAAAAATACATGACTGATCAGACCTTTACAGTTAAACTTATTGATGGGACAATAAAATCGTTTGAAACTGCTATAGTAGACATTAAAACCCCTTATCTCTGCGGTAGATTTATGTCCGCCCTTTTTGAAGATCCGGTAACAGATGTGATTTTAGGAAATGTTAGATCAGACGAGGACACATCATTCCATCACGGTAACGTAGTTACCAGGGCCCAGAATAAACGAGATAAAGGAGGAGGAACACAAATGAAAATGGTGATTAGTACAATTCCAAAAATATTTGAACACATCAATTTAGCTGAGGAGCAGGCAAAGGATGGTGGACTAAATAAACTATGGCAAAAAGCTAAAAGTCAGAGGGTGGAAAGCACCAAACAAGGAATAATAACGTTTGAAATAAAACAATAATATACTATACAGGATATTTATTTCTCAAAATAGATAACAGTGTTGAAAAAAGATTGGTGATTCCGAAACCATACCGACGATTAGTCTTAGAAACGGCTCATACAACAGCATTGGCCGGACACATGTCAGTCAGAAGAACCAAATACAGAATTTTTTCTCAGTATTTCTGGCCACGTATGAGCATAGATATCAAAGAATTCATTAAGTCTTGCCCTATTTGCCAAAAAGCACGTCCACCGGGGAGCATAAAACCCATAGAGCTAGGTCAAATGGAAGTGATCGGAACACCATTTCAGAAGGTTGCTATTGATATCGTAGGGCCATTACAATTAAGTGACAATAGGAATAGATATAGCCTTACGTTGGTAGATATGGCTACTCGTTGGCCTGAAGCTATTGCGCTAAAAAATATAACAACACAAGACGTTTATGAGGCCCTATTAACAATATTCTCTAGAATGGGATTCCCTGAAGAGATCCTGTCAGATAACGGGCCCCAGTTCTCCTCCGATATGTACAAACAGGTGTGTGAATTGTTTAACATAAAATCCAGTCACTCTTCTATTTACCACCCACAGTCTAACGGGATGGTGGAAAGATTAAATGGCACCCTAAAAAGCATGTTAAGAAAAGTGGCAGATGAGGAACCCAACAATTGGGATAGATTTTTACCGGCAATTTTGTTTGCATATCGGGAAGTTCCGAACGAGACAACGACAATGTCTCCTTATGAACTCCTCTTCGGGCGAAAAGTGAGAGGACCAATGTCAATTTTAAGGAAAATACTGACAAATGAAAATACGACAGAGGAAGATAAAACGACATATGAATATATAATAGACCTCAAAAACAGAATAAAATCAGGGTTATATAAAACAGAGGCAATCACGAAAGGAAAGGCAAATAAATATAAACAATATTATGACCAAAGGGCTAGAGAGAAAGATATACAAATTGGTGACAAAGTGCTCGTGTTTAAACCTAAAAAAGGAAATAAACTCGCTCTGTATTCAGAAGGTCCATTCACCGTCACGAAAAAATTATCGAAATTTAATGTAGAGATTGCGAAGGGACATAAGCGTATAGTCTATCACCTCAACAGATTAACAAAATTTGTCGAAAATAACATGGATAACACAGATGCGAACTTATCGGCAGCAGACAAAATTAAAAAGACAATTAATGGTGCCAGTCCCACAGTAATAAACGCTTGAAGTATTCCGTGAACAAGAGTCGAGACTTAGTCTTCTTTAATCCAGAACCCAGAACGCAACAATCCTACTATCCTACTAGTATGATGTAAGTCTTAAGCCATAAGCCCCAACGATACTAATTAAATAAAAAGGCACCTGCTAATTTGCTACAATACTTTTGTTGACGATTATGATTTTTGCATGAGTTGCACTAATCCTAAAGTAAATTATATTCGAAACAATCAAAATCGAGTTGATTTGTATAAGTAAATAAATAAACTTCTCCGACAATCATAGACATAAACTGAAAATATTTTAAATGATACTTGTTCTCAAATCAGACACATTCAGTTCACAGGCTTTATATCCCAAATTATAAAATTTACTATTGTCAATTTATAAATTTAAAAACAAAATACTTTTATAAATTAGCATTAGCTTTAAAAATAAAAATGGTAGATCAAAATTAAATTGAGAAATATACATGTTTTCTGTAGATTGTTTCAAATGTTTCCAAAACATTTTGGAAGTCCAGTATTCGAAAATTATGTCCAATATTTTCTATGGATGTATGTTATTTTAAATATTCATTTTTTTGGGTTAAATATTTATTAAGAAATCTTGATCTTTAATAAAATGGTATTTGATAAAATATAGTAAATTTTAGGTGATGTTGATGTTCATCAATAAAATTTAAAAAAAAACGGGAACAAAATAAACGAAATGAAATAAATAAATACATTTTTAAAAACCTACACGATTTTATTAGGTGAAAAATCTTACTTGCGTTTTAATGGAATTTACAGTTTGATATGTTAAAAGAATGTTAAATTAATTCCAGACTCTATTCTATTTCTCAAGATGAAACCTCGTTGAAGAGATAAAGTAAAATAACTTCTTGCACACAACTCTGATCACGTCTTCCTCAAACGCCGACGCAGTGGTCAAATAACTCAAACTCTGGAAATTTACTTCCTGGTCCAGTGATCAAACATTTGCTTCAAACATTATTTAAAATATTCTGATATAGAGCAAAAGTATGAGTCAAAGTGCCCAGTGAGCATTTTAAAAGGAAACAACCAATTTAAATGTCATTTATGATAAATAGAATAAAATAAAAATAAAAGATAAAACATAGAAGTAGAATTATTTTGGGGATCTCATTTTTATTTTAAAATATATGATAATGATTCTATTTCTTTTGTGTTTAATAGAAGAAAAACATTTTATTTTTCACTATTCAATAAAATACATTTCCATTTAATGAATGTTTTATTTTGTTTTTAAACAACAATCACGTGCTGCCAATATCAAATCTTGCTGGTTCGCTCAGTTCAATTAATATATTTATAGATTACCATCTGAGGGATGGAGCCTGACGTACATGTGGAAGAAAATCAGAAGCCCCGAGCCTAGTGCTCTTCATGGGTTTTCCTGGAAGACCCCCCCCCTCTGCTATCTGGCCCCCCATCCTCCAAGGGGACGTAACAGCTGGGAACTTCCCCCCACCCCCCAGAGCGGTCGCTTCTGAAGCAGCCACCTGGGCATCTAAGACTGAAAGTCGAAAATGCCTCCCACTAAAATTGACCTCACAAGGAGGGGTGGAATTCCTTACATCGACCCGCTACCTCTTTGGCGCCACCCCGGCAAAGCATACGAGTCTCAATGGTTTGGACCGCCGCTTAGCGGGGGATCATCAACGACCTACTTAGGGTGTGACCCCCACTTGAAGGTTTCCTCAGAGCTGGCGTCCAATGCGTTCTTCGCTGTACCTTTAGCTAATCCGTACTGGCGCTCATGACCCTAAACCGGCACCGCTCAATGGTGTTGCTAGTGAAAAGAGGGGGACGAAATGGTCGCTTCGGAGTAACCCAACCCTCAACGGATACTTTGGATAGAGCCTGACTCATTTGCCTTTCTTTTAGTTAATGTTAGTATGGCAGACCCAAACACTCTCATCTCATTTATGTCATGATAATCAGCCCGCCTATTAATTTGGAATATATTCCTTATAAATAGGGTTTTACTATTGTGTTAGCTAAATTGTGCATGTACTACTTTCTTTATTGTTGCTTTTGTAACAAAAAATGTGTAAACGTTTAAGACTTGTAAATAAAAAGTAAACTACAAAGTTGTAATATTGAAAATGTTATTACTAAACATATTTAAAAAAAACAACTAAACGCGCAAAAATTATTTAAAAATTAAATGTAAAGATTAAAGTCGCTACACTTAATTAACACATAGTACACATATTCTTATCAGATATGCACAACTTACAGGCATAACAAACACAACATGTTCAAATGTAGTCTAAACCACATAAAACCAGGACATCAAAACACTAACTAAAAATTAAGCCCTAAAAAAAACAATAATTTATATATATATTTACGCTCAATTATGTAGCCTAACGCTGAGGGACATCACTCTGCTTTTTTTAAAAATTGTATAATCATTTTGGTTTCCAGATTAACATTAAACACACTCGACACTATTTATTAATTTTAAAAAATTGAACAATTTCATGCGGAGTTATTTTTGGTGCAGTAATTTGGTGCGCTGCTTTCTAAAATTTCTAGCCGTAAAAAGATATTATATGACGTCATTGATTTAGCTCATATTTTAAATTTGGAAAAGGGGACGATTTAAAAAGAGGATTTAAAGATTGTTAATTATGAAATACTTTTGAGTACATTTCAGGAAATTTAATATATCGTATTTAGTTAGCTGACACCCCAGCACAAAACCATTCAATTATCACTGACTCACTCATTCAGTAACGCTCAAAGCACAGTATGATTAAATAGGCTAGCGCTGGCAGCACTGTTTACAACACAATTGCTGACTTCAAAGGTTCGTGCTTTGTTTTGTTATGTTAATCTGGAAATAAAAATGATTATGATTCTTTTTAAAAAGCATAGTGATGTCACAGTCCTTAACGTTTACTGTTATTTTAAAGGTTATCTTTCACAATCTGAAACATACACATCATTGAAATTCTGCATATATATTAATTGATTTCAAATATCCTCTTAAATATCTTCGTAAGTACCAGAACAATAATTAACTTTTATATATATTTAACTATTTTCGTATTCATTGTTTTGGACTGTAGAAACACGATGGAAGTGGGCGAAGATCCAATGGAAAGGAAGCGCAGGTTAAGAGAACGTCAAGCAAGATGGCGGGCTAAACAATCTCAGGAAACCCTCGCTAAAATTAATGCTGAAAAATCGAATTGCACTTCAAACCGATGAGGAGGCAGCTACACGTCGAAAAGCTCATTCCGACTGTGCTGAATAAGTACCATGGTAGTGAAAATCCATTATGTGTTAAAATGAAACATTTAAATATGTGTTAAGCTGAAAATTATTGGCAAACGCGACACAATCGTAGTTACCATTTAAATAATTTTCAATATTGATTCAAAGTTTCTGACAATTATTTCGATTTTTTTCAATTATTTAAAACATAGTGATTGTAATCACTCATATTGTGAGTAGAATTCTGAGTAGAAGTAAAATAAAGTGACATTCGGAAGAAAAACGTTGAAATTTATTGATATTTTATTTTAGATCAACATCAATTACTTATCAAATTCAATGACATTTTCATTTGTTATATAACCAAAGACATAAAAGTTTCAAAGTAAATATGATGATATAGTTGGAAACAGTCAGTTTTTCGACTGCCTCTCAGTGTGAAATAACGAAATTACGCGGGAGCTTTCGTAAAATTTTCCAATACCCAGTCCTTAACTTTTACTGTTATTTTAAAGGTTATCTTTCACAATATGAAACATACACATCATTGAAATTCTGCATATATATTAATTGATTTCAAATATCCTCTAAAATATCTTCATAAGTACCAGAGCAATAATTAACTTTTATATATATTTAACTATTTTCGTATTCATTATTTTGGACAGTAGAAACACTATGGATGTGGGCGAAAAACCAATGGAAAGGAAGCGCAGGCTGGCAAGAGAACGTCGAGCAAGATGGCGGGCTAAACAATCTCAGGAAACCCTCGCAAAAATTAATGCTGAAAAACGATGAAAATTAGAGCTGGAAACTGAAGAGCACGCAGCTGCACGTCAAGAAGCAAATGCAGCTTCACAACGTAATCGAATTGCGATTGAAACTCCATCACAAAAGCAAGCACGTCTAACAGCAAACTCATCATCATATCAGCAAGCTACAGAACGCATTAGTCAAGCAATTCAAGATGTTGTAAGTAGCTTCGATGAGGCAAATGTTGATCAACATCACTGCGGAACTTTTGATTTAATGTGTCAATGTTGTGCCTCTCGAAATTTTGCTGCCGAGCGTCTGGCAGACAAGAAATTCACAAGCTGTTGCAGGAAGGGTTGCGTCAAATTGCCAAAGCCTACAAATGTTGGCGGAACTGTACTGCCATATCCTACGTTTCTACAACAGCTTCTCTCTGATCCAACTCATACACAATATAGACATTTTCGCGATAAGATGCGCTCATACAACAATGCCATCTCTTTCGCATCAATGGGTGCAAAAATCATCGATTTTCCAGGACGCGGTCCTTACGTCTTCAAAATTCACGGCCAGACATGTCACCAAACATCCCATACTCTGCCAGTCAACGATCAAGCACCACAATATGCTCAATTGTATGTGCTTGATACTACAACTCAAGCAACTGACGTTCGTCAGCAGCATCAAGCAAACGAGGATTGCCGACAGGAAATTATTTATCAGCTTGATCGCTTTTTCCGCGACAACAATCGGCTCGCACAATGTTACCAGCTAATGCACGAGATAGAGTCGCGAGAAGCACAGAATGCAGCTCAATTAGGACTTACCATTACTACTGTGTCGATGGCCTTTTATCGCGATCGACAGTCTGATCAGAGGCGATACAATGCACCGACATCCAATGAGATCGCCATGGTCTTTGTGAATGAGGACGGAGAACCTCCCTTCGAGAGAGACATACACATCTATCCAAAAAATCCTCAAGATCCCAATCAAGCCTTCATCAAATTACACATTTTAAGCCCTAATATGGACCCCATGACTTACGCGATCATGTTTCCGTACGGCGAGGCATGGTGGCAGCCATATTGGCAATGCGAGTCATACGAAGGTGCAACGCTCGCAGAAAAGCGTAGGAATGTCAGCATGTTGCAGTACAAAGCTGCTCTCACAGCAATTCACGATGACTTCTGTCCGATTATGAACACTGGAAAGCTCACGCAACAGTGGTTGGTAGATTCATACCTTCAAGTAGAAGCCAACAATCTCAACTACATCAGGCAGAATCAGAAGCGAATACGAACAGAGCAATATCAAGGACTGGCTGATCATATGGCTAACTTAGCAGAGAATCAGAATGTTGCAGCAGGCGTGTCTATCATCCTTCCATCGTCATTCGAAGGCTCACTGCGTAACATGAGAGAGAGATGCTGCGACGCAATGTCAATTTTTGCAAAGTGGGGAGCACCTGACGTCTTCATCACATTTACGGCAAATCCAAGCTGGCCAGAAATCGTCGCCAACCTGCGACCTGGTGAGCAAACATGCGATCGTCCCGATTTGGTAGCAAGAGTGTTCAAACTGAAGCTTGATTCGTTGATGGAGGGCATTACAAAAAATGGAATCTTCGGACAATGTCTCGCTTTCGTGTACAGCATTGAGTTCCAGAAACGTGGCCTCCCACACGCTCACATCTTGGTAACATTGAGAGTGGAGGATAAATTCACCATAGTGCACAGAATTGATCAATACGTCAGTGCTGAAATTCCCCCAGAATCAAGTCCGAGACTTCGGGAAATAGTCACGCTATGTATGATGCATGGTCCGTGTGGCTCTGCTAACTTACAAGCACCATGTATGGTCAATGGAAGTTGCAGTAAAAATTTCCCAAAAGAATTCAATGCAAACACAATTCCAAACGCAAGTGGTTATCCGGTATATCGTCGAAACAATGAGCGCGCAACAGTCAGAGGCGTGCAAATGGACAGTCGCAATGTCATTCCCTACAACCCGTATTTGACTCTCAAATATAACGCACACATTAACGTTGAGGTCTGCACATCACTTCATGCCATCAAGTACATCTACAAGTACATTTTCAAAGGCTTTGATTGTGCCAACATATCCATCAGATCAGATGAAATTCCAGAATTTCGATACGATGAGCTTTCCAATTATATAAGTTGTCGTTACGTTAGCGCTCCGGAAGTGATGTGGAGATTGCGAGAGTCACCAATGCATGATCGCAGTCATGCCGTGATGCGTCTCAACGTTCACTTGCCAAATCAACAAACGTCGTATTCGAAGCTGGGCACGAAGAGGAGGCGCTCTTAGCGGCACAAACTGACAAAACTAAACTCGAGCGATGGTTTAGTCTCAACGAGAATGATCAGGAAGCAAGACAGTGGCTTTACACGGATATACCCTACCATTACACTTTCACAAAAGGTCATTGGCAACAACACAAGAGGGGAGGGAACAATGTGGTATCGCGTATGTATACGGTCGTAATTAAGGACGAAGAGCGATTCTATTTACGAATGCTTCTTCTTCACGTGCGTGGAGCTACCAGCTTTGAATTTTTGAGAACGGTTGATGGTGTTGTTTATGAGACATTCAAGGCAGCAGCATCAGCACCAGGATTACTTGAGTCTGACGACGAATGGACAAATTGTTTCAGAGATAGAGCCACATACCTTATGCCAAAGCAATTACGTGAGATGTTGGCTTATATCTGCGTATTTTGTATCCCTGCTGATGCTCCGAAATTGTCGGAAGATCATCTACCGGACATGATTCTTGACTACACGCGACGTGACCCAGAGCCCATATCTATCAACAAAGCACTCCATAATATCAATGCCATCTTCAAGCAGCATGGTAAATCACGTAGCAAATTCAAGCTTCCAGAGCCCACTGGAAATTTTACTGACGACACTCCGGCGTACGATGCCGTCGAAGAGGCGCGAGAGGGAGCAGAGCGAATTGCACTTCTCAACGACCAACAGCTCAGTGCATTTAATCAAATAATTGCAGCAGTGGACGATGTGAATGCCACACAGCGATGTTTTTACATTGATGGACCGGGGAGCTCCGGTAAAACATTTCTTTACACGACGCTCATGTCATTCATTCGCGGTCGAAATCAATCTGTCTTGCCATTCGCGACAACCGGAATTACTGTAACGCTTTTGAAGGGTGGAAGGACAGTCCACAGTGGATTCAAGTTGCCAGTTCCTTTGCTCGATACTTCAGTCTCATTCATGCGCTTAACATCCACAGAAGCTCAAATATTGCAGGAAGCATCTCTCATTCTCATGGACGAGATCACAATGTTGCCAAAATATGGCTTGCGTTGCTTTTTCGCGAGATTATGGATGTTAACTTGCCATTTGGAGGAAAGGTTCTGGTGATTGGAGGAGATTTTCGTCAAACCTTACCTGTTGTTCCGCGTGGTACTCGCACAGACATCATCGAGTGTTGCATCAAAACAAGTAGATTATGGAGACATTTCAAGCAATTGACATTGGTAACAAATATGAGAAGCGAGGGACAACACGCTCATAATCAGTGGCTGTTACAAGTGGGATCCGGAAATTTAGAGCCAGTGTCGGGACTTTTTGATGAAGATGCAATTCAAATACCCCAGCAAATGGTTTCAACACACGATCTCATTGAGACAATATTCGCAAATGTTCAACAGATGCCACTCGAAGAGCTTTCAAAGCGCGTGATTGTTGCACCGACAAATGCTCAGACACTCGCAATGAATCGTAAAATCATTGAGATGTTGGCTGGAGATCCTTTGATTTATTTCTCAGCAGATTCACTCAGCAGCAAAGACCCCAGCGACAATCTCAATTTTCCAACATAATTCTTGAATGAGTTTACCCCATCGTGGATTACCACCACATGTTCTTTTATTAAAAAAGGGCACCATCATCATTCTTCTACGTAACTTGAACCCGAAGAAGGGTATGTGTAATGGAACAAGACTCATTGTGGAAGAGCTGGCACGAACCTTATAAAAGCAAGGATTATATCAGAATGCAATCGTGGTGACTTGGTATTAATTCCTCGCATCGATCTTGCACCGACGGATACTGTGTTACCTTTCACCTTCTAGCGACGTCAATTTCCGGTTACACCTGCATATACCATCACTATCAATAAGAGTCAGGGTCAGACATTCGATCACGTAGGAGTAAATCTTCAGACAGCTGTTTTCTCACACGGAATGCTATATGTCGCTCTGTCAAGGTCTCGCGATGCTCGAAATATCAAAGTACACGTTGAATCCAACTCATATCAAGGTCAACTACTTAATGATCTGAGAGTTTTTACGAGAAATGTCGTCTTCAAAGAGACTCTTTAAACCAAAAATATTGTCACATAACATTAACAATGACGTCATTGTTTAAGCTCATATTTTAATTTTGGAAAAAGGAACGATGTAAAAAGAGGATTTGAGGATTTTTAATATATATATGACAAGCTCCGGTCCGTCGTCACCTTCGCCCAGGGATGTGTCCTGCCAAACATCCAGGCCCAAAAATTCAATGAAGGCCACCGGTGGCAAGAGCTAAACATCATCAACAACAACAGAACCACCCGGCCCATTTTGTTTTTTCGTAATACTGTCCTTTTCAGGACAATCTCAAATTACTCCCCAATTAGCTTGGTCTTGGTGCCGCCCACGAACAAACGAGTTTTACTTCCAATGTTTACTTTCTGTTGACTAATTAGTATTAGTCCCACCCTAACTAGATCTCTCTGCATTTCCTGTAAATAGTATCAATTCAACAATACGAGCTATGTGTTTAATATTACGTATTTATCATACAAGGACAAGTTAGTTGGGATTTTGAAAATGGTGGGCGCCGTAGGCGCTTTAAAAGTAAAGGGGGCGCCGCAGACGCCACGGCGCCGCAGCACAAACTAGTGTAAAGATATTTACATGTATTTGAGAAAATTGAGTTATTTTAGGTTCTAAAGAAAAAGTAAAATACCCGACACAGCGTATAACTTCATAAAGGAGATCTAGCAACAGTGAGTCAGGCAAAATTATTGCTTTTATATGTAGCTATAGATGAACACACATATAAAATTGAAAATCAAAACTCAATGATTACACTCTATGAAATATTACACAAGAATCACCCTCTGTTAATTTAGAAATCAAAATCCTTTGCTTATCCTCCTATATAATAAAAGGCAAGTTTCTGTCCTTTCTGTCCCGTCATCTATAGCGATTGGTCCCTCAAACACATATGACTCCTACAGCCAATCACTAGCGGAGAAAAAGTTACATATTACGCGGAGGTTCTAAACGAGTTATTTTTGGTGCAGTTTTTTTTGGTCATAATTCATTATATTGTTCCCACTATGCCTGCCGCTTATTCCAATGTCAATTCTGTTAAATGCTTTTTCCTTGATGGTCCTGGGGGGTAGTGGCAAGAATTTTTAAGTGTTGTTCGTTTTTTGTTGCAGTTATTTTTTTTTGTGTTGTTGTTGTTTTTGTTGTTGTTTTGTTGTTCTTGTTTTGTTGTTGTTGTTATTGTTGTTGTTTTGTTGTTCTTGTTTTGTGGTTGTTGTTATTGTTGTTGTTTTGTTGTTGTTGCTTTTTTATTGTTGCTGTTGTATTTGCTGTTGTTGTTGTAGTTGTTGTTTTGGTGTTGTTGTTGTTTTGTTGTTGTTGTTTTGTTGTTTTTGTTTTGTTGTTGTTGTTTTGTTGTTGTTTTGTTGTTGTTGTTTTGCTGTTGTTATTGTTTTTGCTTTGTTGTTGTTGTTGTTTTGTTGTTGTTGTTTTGCTGTTGTTGTTGTTTTTGCTTGTTTTGTCATTGTTGCTGTTGTTGTTGTTGTTGTTGTCCACATTCCTTGCCCTTCGATGACAATGTCCTGCAAACGCTTCAGCATAACAACTGCCAAAACATAGCGTCCATGAACTTCACAGGTCACCCTACACTTATTCCCGTCCTTGAGCGGGCTTTGTTACTAGTTTGTTCATAAAAAAGATCTATGTTTTCACATTTAATATAATCTACAGTTACCCTGCGCATCTTTCCTTGGGTATGATTTTTATTAAGCGCCCTATTATGTACATAAGAAAAACAGAATTTGTGATAATTTGAAAACATTGACTTACAATTTTAGTACACAATTGTTCAAAAATTATTTTAAAAGAACAAATGGAGCAGAAAATTTCTACAGAAGCCCAGTGAAAAATGTATGTGTCTTCACTGTGAATCCTCTGTAATATTGTATTCAAGGAAACATGATTTCTTAAAATTTCCCTTTGACATTTAAGTACTTTTGCTATTAGTGTCAAGTTTAATGAAATGATGTTTCTAGTTCTTTAGATCAGTAAAGTTATTTTTCTAAATTTTTAAACATTATTTTTCATGCATTGATCCATTGCTAAAGCTAGTTTGGTTTGAAATGTATTATTGTTTATGTATTGTTTTAACAGTTTAATGAGATTTATCTTATATTATTTTTACAGGCGCTCCTTCTATACAGAAGATTATTGCGTCATAGCATTTCATTAAAGTTAGTTTGTGCTATGTTGATCAGCAAGGATAAAAAACACTATTGTAGCACTAACCAGGAACATTTCGGGAAATTCGCTTAAAACACCAATACAATAAGTTTTAAAACTAACTAGTATATCTCAAAATATAAGCTTTACATTATAATACCTTAATTAGCATTAATTGGAGTTTTCAACGAAATATTTTCCGAAAAAAGATTTAAAATAAAAGTTAAGAACCAGAGGAAGCTAAACATGAAACACCTCTTTGCTCAAGTTTACATATACATATTTTAACTTCCTTGTCAACACAGTACTTAAAAAAGATGGTTACATTTATGTAGCCTTGCAGTCATTCATTTTACTGTTGATAAACCAATATTTAAACATGAAAAGGCTGCAAAGTAAGTAGTGAAACTAAAATTTGGTCTATTCTGTATTAGAATATTTTTGCTTTTTAAGTCAAATACTTTTTTATGTGAACTCCTCGCATTTAGCAATAACATTTTATATCGCAGATAGAAATAACTTCTCCTACTTGTAAGTTACATTTTGGTTCGATCATTAGCTAGAAAAGTGTCCAGAATTAAATAATTTATTTATAAAGATGACAATAAGTAAAACTTATTTAAATAACATGTACAATCAGAAAATTGTATGAATTACTTTTAGCACCGTAGAGTCTTTGAAGTAAAATTAATCATGTGACTAAAAGTCAAATCATTTGAAATATACGATTGAAATCATCTCTATCCAGAGACTACGTCACAATAGACTGGAGAATAGCGTGTCTTCAAGAAAGGGGAAATAATAAGACCCTGCCAACACTGAAATGTTATCATTCACCAGTGTGGTCTGCACATTAAATGCGCAAGTAATCGAGCAGTCATGAAGCATCTTGAAAGATGAGTTGACTCTATGTCCATGGTTGGGTTGGAGAAACGGGTAACCATAACGGGTCTCTTTCTGTCTCTACTCAATGGATTAGCAAGAGTAAGCACTGGTCTTAAGTAGACAAATACTACTCTATGCTTCACAAAATAACTGAAAATACATGTCTTAATAAATTATAAAAGGCCCCCGTGGTTGAACACAAATAGACGTTCATAAACTTGAATCACAAGCCACATTACCAAGCTAAATTAAGCACTTACGAACAGTTACAAAAGAAACCCTTCCAAATGCATTAGAACCACCAAAAGCGCTACATATTGATCACGTTTTTTTCTTCAAGTTTAAAGAAAGGAAAAAGAAACTCCAGCATCTTACATGCTTGTGACGGCAGTATGTTCATCAAGTCTAAACACATATATTGTAACGTAAAATCTTATTGTTTAAAAACGCTATTTTAAAACTTATGACTTACCTCTTAGAACATGTAAACAAAAGATCAATTAATATTACTTACTGTTTTCAGGAAGTGTCATTGGGTAAATTACATTCAGCTAATTCTTATTAATTTTATTTTCAAATTTTATTGTACTAAAATCCGTTTGTACTTAAATCAATTTTTTTTGGTCTTATTTTTGAGCAGTTTATATGGTTAAAGAAACTATTTGTTCGTGAGACCAGGAAGTAGGCCGTACGTTTTGCCTTAACCAGTGGATGGGAGAGCTGGGACAGGTTCTGCTTGTATGGAAGCGACTAGTTGATATTATATACACATTGGCTTTCTTATCCACTGCTATTAAATTCAATTGAGACTTAACATAAAACTGCTGAAGACGTAAATGTGATGTCTACGCAACTGAAAATAAGTAAGCTTATTGGTCGATTTAGTAATTGTTTTAAAATTGTTTTGTTCGTAATAAATATGGCACGAGTAATATTATCTACTTATTTTTATGACTATAATTATTTAATATACTCATATCAAGAAAAATCAAATTACTGTCTCTACTTATAATTAATGGTCAAATAAAATAATTTAGCTTATTTTTATACCTTACTTTTTGTTACTTAAAAGTAACACGAGTTGAAACTTTGGTTTGTTTCTTTGATATTACTCATTTTAAGTTGTTGATAGTCAATGGATGCATGCTAAGTTTCACGGCTTGATGTTATTAAAAAAATATTGTTATAGCCTTAACCTTTCTTGTGCACTCTTTAGGTCAAACTTAAACGACATGCTGATGAAAATCGACTTGTAGTCACGTTAATAGAGGAAGCAGGAAATAAAGAAAATTTTGAACTTACTGAATTAAGCGAATCATGAAATCTTTTAAAATTTTAGTACAACTTGCATTGGTAATATCCATAAAATTCAAGTTTGTTAAGTGTGAGTTCAATTCGTGTAATAATTGATACATTTAGTCATCACAAGAAATATTATTATCTTTCTTTAAAATAGAAATGTCTCTCATTTGCATACAATGTCTTTTCTTTCCCATGAAGGTTATTTTTAAATTGATTTAATTATATGTATAGAGACTATACAATTTCAAATATGGGCTCGGAAGATTTTAAACTTAAATAACAATCCTTACTTGAGGTTAGTACATAATTTCTTTAAATCTAAATATATCTGTACATATATAATTTGAAAGGTAAAATATTATCTGTACATATATAATTTGAAAGGTAAATATATCTGTACATATATAATTTTAAAGGTAAATATATATGTACATATATAATTTTAAATATAAATTTATCTGTACTTATATAATTTTAAATATAAATATATCTGTACATATATAATTTTAAATCTAAATATATCTGTACATATATAATTTTAAATATAAATATATCTGTACTTATATAATTTGAAATATAAATACATCTGTACTTATATAATTTTAAATATAAATATATCTGTACATATATAATTTTAAATATAAATATATATGTACATATATAATTTTAAATATAAATATATCTGTACTTATATAATTTAAATATAAATATATCTGTACATATATAATTTTAAATATAAATATATCTGTACTTATATAATTTTAAATATAAATATATCTGTACATATATAATTTTAGATATAAATCTATCTGTACATATATAATTTTAAATATAAATATATATGTACATATATAATTTTAAATATAAATATATCTGTACATATATAATTTTAAAGGTAAATATATCTGTACTTATATAATTTTAAAGGTAAATATATCTGTACTTATATACCTTTTTTAAAACTGTAGGTCTACTTATATAATCTATTACAGCGTGTAACACGAAAGACAGTTTTAACCATACATGGTTTGGTTCTAACTGCCAGTACAAATGTCACTCTAACAACGATGTGGCTTGTAATGTAACCAATGGTGACTGTCCAAATGGATGTGATATTGGATGGTTTCGTCAAGCGTGTCAATTCGGTAGGTTATTTTCATAATATTACAATTCAAATTTTTATTTTTGTATGCATCG
Organism: Ampullaceana balthica; assembly: GCA_944989445.1. Taxonomy (NCBI): domain Eukaryota; kingdom Metazoa; phylum Mollusca; class Gastropoda; family Lymnaeidae; genus Ampullaceana; species Ampullaceana balthica. Next base: position 219,674 of record CALYLW010000177.1, on the reverse strand, counting down.
TTTTAACAGTGTAATATGTGGACCACTTTGGGGAAAATACTGAAACAATAAGTCTGTAAGTTTAATAAGCATATATAAATAAATGTATAATAGATTTATAGATCTTTAAAAACGTTACAGTCGTATCTATTCATCTATATACTGAACCAGTGGCGTAGCTAGGGGGGGCGGTCCGCCCCGGTCGGCACTCATTAGGGGGGCGGCATTTTTGGGCATTTGAATAGTACAACCATTTCCGACAACCGCCCTTTTTCTTTTGAAGGGGGAAAACCAAGGTGAAACAAAAATATTTGTAATTTCGAGTCTTAATTAACGGATTCGCACAACATTTTTTTTTATTACATAGTGGATATTATAACTAACGCAAAACAGTTCAAAAATTTTTTAATCGCTCAAAAAAGGTATCCAATTGTTTGGAGAACTAAGCGGTATAAGTCACAGATGACTCTTTTATAAGAAAAAAAACGCAAAAAAACACATCACCGCTGGGCCGAATAATATGTGCTATTAATATCGCCACGACATTTTGTACGTTGAATTTTGACATTCCCAGAATGATTCGCGAACACGTACCTAAAGGCATGGTGGTTGAAATATTGTGTTTAGCTTGCAAGTAGTAATTTATATTACCGTTTCAGTTTTCAGAAAATTATTGTAAGGTAAGTTATTAAAAATTAAATTTATTTTGTTTTCATTGTATTAAAGTAGCACAAATAATTTGTGTTTTTCATTAAAATACGGTTATTCATTAAACATGTTACGCCTATCCAATTAAAGTAATGTGTAAATAATTTGAATTCGTCTATTTTATGGAAAATTATGAAGATTTATGACAAGAATATGTAAATATTCATATTTCTCTGATAATAAACATCACATAGGCATAATAATTTCGAAAAAGACATACTTTAAAATTTCAATCGTCTTGAAAAAATCTGATGAAGTGTCACATGTGAATCATGAGTGAATCACCAGTGTACCATGAGTATATTGCGTGATCAGGTGAAGGAGAGGTCAAGTGAGTAATAAGCGCGGGAAGAGAGGAGCCTTCCCATTGGCTGAGAAGGTTGGGCGATCAGTTGTCAGAGAACTTCCGTGAGGGAAGGACGTGAAGTGTGTGCTTGAGAATTCCACGTTGTATAACCTCAAATGATATTTCTGTGTACAAAGTATAAATATTAAAGTTGTTTTATTGAAACAAGTTCTTCAATGGATTATTGTGTACAAGATTATGTATTGAGAGAACGCATACAAGAGAGTTACATATTAAATAAGTATAACCAGTCACAGTTACAGTTACATGAAGTACCTAGGAAAACGAGATCATATGCTGGAATTTTACTCAATTCAATGTAATCTTTTTCTTTTATCTGTTATCTCAATTTTTAAATTAACGCAAAGCCATTACATGGAACAAAGAGATGTGCTAATACAAAATGCTGTAATATCAGCCAAACAATTTGTGAAGAGATGGAAATATCAACTGAACGCCGAGTTCGAAGGAGTAAAAAATATGAGTAGGGAAAATTCAGAAGACTGGGTTCTATTTTTAGAACAATACGCACAACGAGAAATGTTTTATCCATGGATGGAATTATAAAAGAAAGTAAAAGAAAGCTTTGATTCGTTGCATGTCCTTGAAAGAAAATATTCGTAATACCATGTAACCTACTAAATGAAGCATTTGAACATCAAATAAATTACTTTATTGACATTCATTGATAAAGAACAGTTCAATATGGAAAGAAAAAGGATCCAGGTTTTTATGGCTGTATCTACACTACAAGAAGAGGCATTATGTTAGAAAACCGGGGGAAAAGGCCCCCTTCATCTATTAAATTTTTTTCAACATTATAGATTGGAAAATTCTTTACCCAACATTATAATGTTGCTAAGAATTTTTCCAACTATTGCTATCAGTGTCGCTAGTTATGAAAGGAGCATCTCAAAACTGAAGTTGATAAAAATTATCTTCGTTCCACAATGAGCATTTAAAGTCAACAAAATCTTGCAATACTGTGTCCATAGCCCAAAGAACAAGATATTACAGATAATTTTAATTGTGATAGCATAATACACGATTTTTTCTATTACTAGACGCCCCGCGGCGTAGCATAAGCCGCAGATTTGCTCATGGAGAGTGCAAAGAAAGTGGAGAAAGAATGGACACAATATACAGCACGAAGAAATCCAAACAACGCGAGTGAACGTCGGTTGGGAGGGGGGGGGGACTGCCAACTCATTGTTGGTTTCGAGACATTTGCAGGCGAAATTCGGTACACCCCTAACTTTTATGAAGTCAGCTATAAAACGATAATCGGTTTAAAATCGGAGTTAAATAATCGATAATCGGTTTTCCAAAAAAAACAACAACAACAACACGCAAATAACAACCCTAAATATGACTAACCCTCGCTAGGGTCAGCCAATCACAGTTCAGGTTTAAAGGATGGTAGTAATAAATGGGAGGCGGGCAACAACAACCTCAGTGTGCATGTCTTCACGTTTACTCGCTATTTTTTATTTACTTAGTGCTGCTTTTTGTGTATGTACTCTTACCCCCCCCCCTAACCGTTCTTTGCACTGTCTATGATGACCAAGTCTGCGGCGTAAGCTATGACGTGGGTCTCTCCATAGTTCCTTCTTTTCATTCACTCACAGTCGTTTACCCAAACCCACCCCATTTTGACAACTGTGTCTTTCAGGAAGTCTTCCCCCGTCACTAAATCATTAGTGGCGTATGCTACTCCGCGGGTCAGCTAGTGTTGGCAATATAGGAGTAAAAGAACGGGCACAAACAGACATTTTTAAAAATTAAAAAAACAATAATGTTTTCGCTGGAACTTGAACCCAGGACCTTCCCCGTATAAGGCGGACGTGATAACCAGTACACTACGAATCTCACGTTATTCTGTGAAGGAACAATGCAAGGACCATTGTTGGTCTCGATACATTCGTCAACTCCAGCGAGGGTCATTCGTCACGCTCGGTTGCACATACTTGCGTGGTGTCTCGCATGGTCACACGAAGAGAATTATATATAGATAGATGAAAGTTAGGAAAGTTAATGTATAAATATTACATACAAATTTATACACTTTTTTGTGTGTAAAAAATAATTTATTTATAAATACAAAATAAAAGAACAGTGATTGGTAATGTTTTTTGTGTGTAAATTTGGAATATGTTTTGTCTCATGACCTGCTACCTCAGTAACTTTCTTGTGGCCTTTAAAAAAGTATCTTGTATTTTGTAAATTTAATTTATAGGTATACAATCTTATGCGGGCTCTTTTATTACTGCTTACATAAATATGGCATGCAATGGTAAACACGCTCCCCACCTTTACTTCGTTTCAATTACAATTGTGTATTCATGTTTCTTAATTTATAAAAAAAAACATAATATAATCGACTAACTGGCCGTCCATAAATGACGTAACGCGATTTTGGCTGATTTTTCACCCCCTCCCCCTCGTCACACGTCGTCACAAAAACTTATACCCCTTTTCCAATAAGACGTCACAAAGCTTTGACCCCCCCCCCACCATAAAAGCCTTATTTTCTGTTTGAAAATGAGCATGTTTCAAATAAAAAAGTTGTCATTTAAATATGTTTTTAGTGTAACGCTGCATTTTAATATTGCAACACGTTTTATATAACCGTCATTAAATAAAGTGTCAGTAATCAAATATTTAATTGGAAACTTTTATTTAAACGCGCGCTTTTTTACGTGACGTCACATTTCTTAAACACACCCCTCGTCACAAATGTGTAACTCCCTCCCCCCCAGGTGAGTGACGTCATTTATGGACGGCCCCTAAAAAGGGCGGCAAATTGGAGACCGCCCCGGGCGGCAAAAGTTCTAGCTACGCCACTGTACTGAACATATAACTTTTGCGACGGCGAAGTTTATGCCTTCAGTTGTTCATTAAGCCAGTATTTTACATCATTGCAGGTGCAAGTTACAAGAAGTTACAATGTACAAAGTATAAATACTTGTTAGCTGACATTGTGATGAATTCTACTGTGAATTCAAAGAAGAACCCGTCACTGGAAGGTGCAAACATAATTGATGGTAGTGACACGACGTGTGTTAAACGTACAGGGTCTTATTTGTCAATTGATTTGACTTGGGACTTTAATTTTTACCTTACTTGTTTGAGAATCGTTGCAAGTACTACCGATAGCAAGTGAAATTTAAATAAGCTCAATAGCAGAAATGAATTTATGGGACAATTAACTTACGGCCATCTTGAATTTAATATTTAAACACTTTGAATATTTAATGTGTTATACTTTAAAATAATTTTTTAAAAAATGTTTTAGACTTGTTCATTAAATCTATTCTGTTTCAGAATTACACAAAGAAAGCGTCTCAATCAAGTATCTAGATGACGTCCCAGTTCAACAGCCGGAATGTGTTTTTATTGTTGACAACGTAACCATTGGATATTTATAACACGTGAAGCGTTTAAAAAAAAATAAGTCTAAATATATCTGCATTGACAAGTCTTTGTTCATTTTATATCAGCCAAGGTTAAACTAATTATGAATATCAATTAAACCACATTTTTTTTGTTATAAAGTTATTGTAAAGATAAAGAACACGAAATATTGTGCCGTAGAATTCTTTTTTATACAGAAACATACCTTTGTGTGAAATGAAAATTTTGTACGGTATGTTAATTAGGTTATTGAGGCGTTGCTTTTTTGAACAGCTGTACGAAGTGGCAAATGAAGACAGTTTTTTTGAGGGTCATGGGACTTGTTTTGGTGGGATTTTAGGCTCCCTGGATGATTCTTTAGACCAAATTTCGTAACAGGTGTATAGGTCAGTTTTATTTCCAAAATATTTGGACATTAAATCAAGCGTCAAATACGAACTTACCTATGAACAGTGGTATAATTCTCAGTAACAAAAGTCATTTGGGGTCAAGTTATAATATCAACAAAGTATTATAGTATACTCAAAAAGAGTTAATATTGTTTTAAAACATTAAAAGTGAGGGAGAGTACACACTTATTATGAGACACCTTTTTTAATATAAAAAAAAATTGTACTAAATATTATTAGCTATTGTTTCACGTTTATTTCAACACGGTAGATGTTATGGGTGGCGAGAAATTGACAAATACTGATATTTTTTCGTCTTTTTTTTTATTTTCCAGGAAAACCAGTAAATCTTTTCGATTTTATTTTTGGCCGTTGCCCATCCTTTGGACCTCCTTAGCATATTTGCAAAAGACCCGAAGGAGGAGTTGCATTGTCATTCTTGACAGACATTTCGAATCTATAAACTCAATTTTTCCAAGGGAACCTGCGTTAAAAAATTGCGTAACATAATAAACTAGGATAATAAAAGGCAATTTTCTGTCTGTTCTGTCCGGTCCTCGATAGAAATTGGTCCCTCAAAGTCCTATAGACTCCTACAGCTAATCACTGGCGGAGAAAAAATAAATCTCATTTACATTGAACAAATTCACTTTCAAAACGAGTTATTTTTGGTGCAGTATTTTTGTCATTATTCAGAATTGTGTTGCCATCTTGACGTGTGTCACTACTGCTAATCACTACTGTTACTCATAGACAACATGCCAGCGAAACGACGGCGGAACGTCCTTGGACGGGCTTTGTTGCTCGTTCATACATAATTCCTTTCTTTAGTTGCTTCGGTTAAAAAATTTGGTTAATGTTTGTACACTGTAATTTCTCATACTTACACCTTTTTTTATATTTTGGTTGTAATTCATATTTGTTACTTTCAATCTCTAAGAAATGAGGACAATTGATTAATTTTCGCTCTGTATGAAATGGAGTTACAACACATTGATTTGTGAAGACAAAACATCTGCTTTCATAAAAATTAACATGAATGTTTTGTTTGTAGATATTAATTTCATTGTCTCCTATTCTTATGATGCAATAACTTCAAGTTTGGCAAAGACTGTATGGAGGTATGTAGTCAAAATTGTAACCGACATTTTGCCAGCGATAGAATATGTGACAGTATTGATGGTTATTGTTTGATTGGATGCAGAAATTGATATGAGGAAGGTGACTGTTCAAAATGTGAGTAAACGATTTGTAATTACTTAATTTCTTTCTTTTACTTACATATAATTTTCATTTTCTTCCATAGTGATATTTAATATTTTAAAATATCAACTAGATGTTCAGTAGACACATCACTTGCTCCGCTTCTATAACTAAGACAAGAGATTTTTTTATGGTAATGAGTAATTAACTTAATATGTATCTTCACCAGTTTCTCGCTCTTTCGACTATGAAGAAGGTAGTTATCTTTGCTGTTAGCTTCAACACAATGCATTTATATTTATCTCATTTGTTAAATATGATTCTTTTTAATTATATTTTTATGTATTTACCAAAAGGGTTATCTATATGTTTTCCGCTTCTGTAAATGTCAATGTAAATTTTTTTCTGTCCAACTATCTATGTCTTTATCTACTAATCAAACTAAATATTCATTACATAAGTGTTTATCTAAGTATATATATCTTTGTAGATATATACCATGCGATTTACTCACAGGCTACTCACAATGTCAAATTTTAACCTAAGCAAGATACAGGATATTGAGAACCAAATAACTAATAACTAATAAGGCAAATTAATATAACAGAAACAGAAAAAAGAACATTTTAAAGAAATATCGTAAGAAACATAATTTATTGAAAGTGAATAAATATTTAACAAAAATCTCTTTAGGAACAGTTTTGCTATTGCCTGCAAAATAACATTTTGCACTAAATCCATGGAGAGAAATTATTTCAATAACCTTGGTACAACTCTGGGTTTACCTGGTATTCAATGTTTGATAGATGTATACAAGTTGCAAAAAAGATCCATAATAACCATCTTGAATAATAATGTTGTATCATTTAACTTTTTAAAATCGTCATAATCATAAATTGTGACTTAGGACTGATCAGTGGAATCGGTATTGGAATCTGAGTTATGATTGCTGTTGATGTCTTGGTTGTTATCGTTTTCTACTTCTGGTTCCGAGACGTCAAACAACATCAACAAATCAAACAGATGTAAAAGACCAGTCTTATGATAATGTTGATCCAATACAACAAAATGAACATCCATATTACACAGTAGATACCTCTGGTGATTTGAATTTATCTAACCAACTATTATTCATCTTAAATACCTGTGTTTAGTTTAGTCTGACAATTAAAGACTGTCTGATGGAAAAGAAAGTTCCAAAATTAACATATTAAAACACTAATACATTAATATGCCTTATCGAGGCTTAGAACACATCACTGTTTTTAGAGAATTTGTTATAAATACATGTACCTTTTTTCGTTAACATGTGAAAATATTTGAATTTATTTTGTTTCAGGAGATGGCAATGACTTAGTTAAAGATGTTATGACATATAACAAGCAACATAATTCAATTAAGACATAAGGCACCAGATAAAGTTGTGAACATAGTTTACTTTAATGTATGATTTTTCAATGCAATTATCTTTAAAAAATCTATTAACAATGGCAAAAAATAAATAAATAAACATACAACTTATTTTTCGGATACACTTAAGTTATGAATTCATTAAAATGTAACTCAGGTTTAAAATCCACAAATTTCCTTGTGAATTTTGTAATATTTCCTGAAATTGACACCTTGAAATATTGTTATTTGTTTAAAAAATTAAACTTTCGTTTGTTTAGTTAGACACATAAAATAAAATTATCTATATATATAATTCTCTTCGTGGTCGGACCCTGCGAGACACCAAGCTGCAAGTATGTTCAACAGATACTAATTTTAGAAAGCAACGCACCAAATTACTGCACCAATGCATCAAAAGGTGTGCAAATTAAATATGCGCTGTAAAAAAAAATTATATGACGTCATTGTTTTCGCTGATATTTTAATTTTGTAAAAAGGGAACAATGTAAAAAGTTATAAAATACTTTGTGTACATTTCAGAAAGTTTAATATTTCGTATTGATCAAACAAGGACAAATTAGTTGGGATTTTGAAAAAGGTGGGCGCCGTAGGCGCCCTAAAAAAGTTCATTTTTTCAAAATAAATAGATTTCAGCTGAACACTTCCGTTATTTTTTACGGGTGATACGCCGCGGGTCTCTCCAGAGTTCCTTCTTTTCATTCACTCACAGTCGTTTGCCCAAACCCACCCCATTTTGACAACCGTGTCTTTCAGGAAGTCTTCACCCGTCACTAAATCATTAGCGGCCGCATACGGGTCAGCTAGTATATATAATTACAATTCCATCAATAAACAAAGTATTTAAAGTTTATAATAGGATAATATACTTCTGATACCACAGCTGAAATGTTCCACTGTTAAGCTTAGCATCATTGGTGGTGGTGGTGATATAAAATGTGATAGGCTTTGACCAACAGTAGTCACATTTGATGTCATTTTGTGTTAGTTGATGGTCTGAGTTGCCTTAGACAACGGTAATGGAATTTCTTTATACAAATTTAGACTCAAAATACTTTGATAACTATCAAGTAGATATATATTTTAGCTCTAATTATTCAGTAAGCTTCTAATTCTACTACATTGTTATATATCAAAGGGTATGTAATATATACTGTAACTTCATGTTACACGTGTTAAATAAAAGTTCAATAAAAATGTTTTACAGTTTACCCGTTTGTTCCCAATTTTCAAAAAACAGGAACATTACAATGAGTTGTAAGCATCTTTTTACAACAGTATATCAAGGCAAATTTATGATATTCAATCTATTTTTCCATGTATTTTAGGTATTGTTTAAAACAAATTCTTTAACAGTTAAAAATCTGTGTTGGCATATTCCGTTCCTTCCTTCCCCTCAATTCCCAATTTTTCTTTTCCATCATCAGGGGGAAGCACTGAGAGTTTTGTATCATTGAAGTTAAAGTAAACACTGTTTGTTTCGTTATATCTCTGGAGAACTTGGTAAAGAATTTTGTATTGTTCCTGTTTGGGGAAAATAAAAATAAAATACATTTCTTAATGTTTTTGCTTAAACTAAAATATTAAAAGGAATTAATAATACTTTATTAATTGAAACAAAACATTTACAAAAGTGAATAAAAAGCATAAAAAAACTTAAGATCTTTATAAACATGCGAAACTTTTATTCTTGTGACATACCCATAGCATCAGTAAACATTATCGCCTAAAATCAACCCTTACTTAATTAAATGTCCCGGTAACCACTCATTGTTTAGATAACCTCAATCGTTTTATCTAATAATGTCTTTTATACACACACGAAATTATCAGATATGAGATATAGATGAGTGAGCCTAAACCATAAACACTTTGAATTCTTGAGTAAAACTAAGATTATTAAATCTTTTTACAAAAAAAGAAATCGACACATATTTCTTCTTTTATGTTACAAATTATGTAAATTAAAATATCATACCATTGGATTTATTTTATCACAATTTCAAACTAAAACAATATTTAAAACGCGTTTCAATGTTCAAGGCATATTTACAAAAAATTATAGCTATATGTTAACAACGGCGACATTTAATTTGAACCTTAGAATAATAACCCTGCTACTTAGTGTCAATTCTTAAATATTGTCTGAAATTGTTCAGAACTCTGCGTTTAATTTGATTTATATACAAAACCAATAAGGCAAGATCCTTTAAACTAGGATTTGATTGGTCGAATCACAACCTTCCAAAATGTATTCTTTTTAACTATTGTCATGACTGAGCTCAGAGTTAATGAACAAAATCGAGTGAGCCTAACAAGACGTCACAAAACAGAGAACGTTTCGGCAAAAAGCCTACAAATACCCTGTTTGCATGTTATCTATCTACTTATCTAAAAACCTGATTGCAGTATTATCCACATTCTGTGACCAACATGAACACAACAAGATTTGAGGTTAAGAGAATTTCAGTTGTTTTATCTAAATCTATTTTGTTTTACTTACCACTGTTGGTATGACTTGTGGTCGAATAGTCTTGATGGCACCAACAACAAGTGGTACAGTTAGACGCTGGTCATTGTCCATTCTGTCCAGTAGGAGGGTCAAGACACAGGCCAAACCGCTGAATGTGGCACCATTTCTGGAGATAAGAATTTTTAAAATTTATTTATGAACATGACGTCACGTGGATTAACAACTATGACTGCGGTAATTGATTTATGTTAATATATATTATTAAATCCAATAAACTTTGATTTATCACATTCAATGATGAAATTGATTAATGAAAGTATTTAAACAGTAAAACTGACCTGCACATGTACAGAATCCGGCCATCTTGTTTAGGGTGATATGTTCTCGCCTGCTTGATGAATGTCAGTAATGTCTTCGGGTCTGTGGCATATTGTGTGTATCTCAGGTGAGTCAGGTTGTGGTTAACGGCGTCCTGTGGAAACAGAGCAGCACTTGTTTTGATTTTATCGGTTAAAAAGTTAAATTTCAAATGCATTAACTAAAATAACTACTTGTAAATTTTATGCTAATTCCATTAAAGAGAAATGATTCAAATCTAAGTATATAATTCAACAGAACAAGATCAAGACCGAGTAGTGTGCAAATAAGCATAAGGAATGACCCTCGCTGGGGTCGACCAATCAAGTGAAGAGGGTTCACAAAGGGGTGGGGGGGAAGGCATGTTTCGAGACCAACAATGCTTCTTGCGTTCACTTGCGTTGTTCCTTCAAAGAATAACATGTTCGTAGTGTAGTGGTTATCACGTCCGCCTTACACGTGGAAGGTACTGGGTTCAAGCCTCAAAGGAAACATTATTTTTAAATTTGTAAAAACAAATTGTGTTTGTGCCCGTTCTTTTTCCCCTTTTTTTGCGAAAATTGCTGACCCTCGCTAGGGTCAGCCAATCACAGTTATGGTTGCATGCCAGGTTAATGCAGGGTGGGGGCATGTAGCTAACCGCAGTGCGCATGTCTCGAGACCATCAATACGACGGCAATGTCGTCGCGCCCCCCCCCCGACGTTCATTGACGTTGCTCTGACTTCTTCGTGCTGTAGTTTGTGTCCGTACTTTCCGCCCCCCCTTTTCTTTGCACTATCTATGAGCAAGTATGTGGCGTATGCTAGGCCATGGGTCGTATCTAGTTTAAAATATATAAAATGTCAGGGTTTTTAATAAGAACGTGACACTATGTGTATATTATTATTGTTCCTATCACCATTAAAAATGCTTTTTATGAATTGTGTGTTCAAGTAGAGTTACTTACCGTTGACCCAGTTACAGTTAATTTTCTCTCTTCCCAGCAATCACATCCTTGATGACATGTTATCATAGTAATTTGAAATGGAGGGAAGCTGACTTTGTCATCCTTACCGGCTGGCAGATACTCAGCTATTGTCTGAATGGTTAAATCAATAACATCATTTGTATGGGCTTTATGGATTATACAGTTCTTGGCTTTAAGAATTAAGAATGCAACCCGAAACGTTAAGGAAATTACTAAATCAATTTAATTGGAGTCCTTTAAATAATTTTTTAAAAAAATATTAACGTATATTAACTTATATTTTTGCAATTAATGTAAGTATATTTGCCATTTTAAAAGAGTTAAATATGCACACAGTTGTATTGGTTTGAATGAATATTTAATATCATTATAAACAATCTATCGGGTATAGAAAAAAGGCAAGAGCATGAAAAAGTTTTAAACATATTTACTGACCGAATCCGAGTCCTTGAGATGCTCCTCAAAGGCGACAACCAAAGAAACTTTCATCTGTGTAACCAGACGCCAGAAGTCGGTCACAGTTGTTGGTAGTGGAAGTTGTGTGATGAAATCTTGATTCCTTCTGCGGAAACTCTGAGAAATGGAAGCCAATATTACACCCATAATTGCACAATCACACGTTTTCAGAATATTTCAAATAATAGCAATGACAACTGTTAATATTTATATCCAATATACATAAATCATAGTAATATTATTTAGTTGCTAATTAGAAAATGTTTCACTTTGTTTTATATTCCTAAAGTTTTGCATCAGTAACTCACTACTGACATTGGATGTAGCTGCATGTCCTTAAAATGCCTTGCAGATAATGGCCTACAGTTAGCCATACAAACAAGTTCAATAAAAGTTTCTTAAATTACCGGCAGGGACACAGCATTGATGTAGTCTCCCATATCACTGGTTTCACACATTAGTGCAGGTCTGTAACTTTCCTCTGTGGAAAAGAAAGTGATAATCATTATTTTATTGAGCACCAAAGCCATAATTGTACAAACCCATCTTCAATCAGTGTAGATAACATTTTGACAAATTTTATATAATTTTAAATTAAACCAAGCGTATAGAGTAAACGTTATAGTATTTTATATTGTTGTATCAAAGTTATTAATTTATTTAGTTTTAAAGAAATTAATAAACTTACTTGGCAAGATGTTACTTAATCTGTTTTTACGTTTATTGGAGACAGTTCGACTGTTTTCATACAACATTCCTGTTGATCCTTCATTATCTGTTGACTGGGCGTCACCCATACACACACTACAGACGGACTTTACATGGTACAGAGATGGAAGCAATTTAAATTAAAGTCTTCATGATTAGCTTTTAAAAGTTTTTTTCAACCAGTAATAGAAAGTCATTGTTCTCAGAGAATACTTAAATTGTGGCATAAATAAACCAAGAAAATAAAGAAATCAAAATTTCGAATCTAAAATTGGCGTAATTACTATGTATTGATTTAAATCCAGAAAGATGCTTCCATTATCTTATCTTATCTTATCTATACAGACGCTCCTTCTATGCAGAAGATAGTTGCGTCCACAGACCATGACAGATGATCTGTTGGCAAATGATGCAGCGTTCACAGGCCACGGCTTTGTGGGTTCCACGCATTACCCAGCCGCCTAACTAGTGTTAGGTACCCATTCGGAGCGGGGTGACTCAGGGACGCCCTAGGCCCCGGGAACAAACCCTTGCCTTCACACGGATTCGAACCCGTGACCATCGGTACGACAGTCCAGTGCGCTGCCACTCGACCACCGCGTCCATTAATCTGTAAAACTTACTTCAAACTCTATTTCCATTTCAGTCCTCCCAGAGATAGACTTTTTCTCTAATTTTTGGACGGTGTTTGCAATATTGTTTGATGTTATAGTTGTATTTATACAGATCATGGCGACTTTGGCAGCCTCGTGTAAGAAAACATATTGGTCCTGAAATAAATGGCATTCAATTATTCAAATAAATATAGTGAAATTCTACTCTGTTATATTTTGTTTTTAACAGCGCGTATAAGGGATATTTGAGAAGAATGACACTCAGAAATAATAAATATAACTAACAAAATATCAAATTAACGCCAGGTAGATATTCAAAATGATGTTAAGCATGAAGAAAGAGATAATACTGAATGTTGTAATGAATAAAAATCGATCATTTACATTTATTACCAAGAATGTGGTTCATAATATAAATATATACTGTGACCATTTTACAATAAAAAAAAGCTTAATTGACCTCTTAAAAAAATCAAATATATTTGTCTAAAAATTATTAAATAACATAAAGTATTGAAGAAGTTATTCGCCAAAAATCTCACAGCAGTCTGTATCATCATGGTTCTGTCCTGTCTCAGTTTTGCCACAGTGTTAAAGAAATCCATCTGTTGTGTGTCTTCAGCTTGTCTCATGACGTTACGTAGAGCAATGAATGTACCTGTACGACCCACGCCGGCGCTGTGCGGAATTAATATTACATGTTATATATTTATGTTTTAAAATACGATGATTGGGTCTGGAACATATTTTGGGGATATATATTTTGTTTTAAATGACTATTAACGTGTAAAAAGTAAAAGTATATTTTTACTTTACCTTACATTGACAGAGACAAATATCTGATAATTTTTTACCCAGTTTCCAACCATTTCTTTGAAACAATTTAATATTCATTCATAGAGTTCACTCGTAACTGATCAATACTTACATTTAATCGCTAAGAAATAAATTTTGAATGTTATTTCATTTCAGTTTTGTTTAAAACTCACCTGCAGTGCACCACTATCGGTCTCTTGGTTGCCGTAGCTGCCACTCTTTGTTCAAAGTCCACTAGAGCCCAGGGGTTGTCTGGCACGCCCTTGTCTGGCCAGGATGTGAAGTGAAACTGTGTCACTGGATGCATGGCTTGGGTGTCCTTAGTTTTTAAAAGAAAGAAAAGTTTATGTTTTAAAAAAGTCAACTAATTGATTGCTTTTCCAGTTTAATTTGCTAGATATTAAAAAAAGCAATTTTTCTAAATTGTGTTGAAGGTTTTACAAAGTGAAATGTGTGATGATATAGTCGGTATCAAATTGATATCCGCATTCAGTGCCATGTATTATATATGTACACACACACACACTTATATCTTATCTATACAGACGCTCCTTCTATGCAGAAGATAGTTGCGTCCACAGACCATGATAGAGGATCTGTTGGCAAGTGATGCAGCATTCACAGGCCACGGCTTTGTGGGTTCCACGCATTACCCAGCCGCCTAACTACATGTAGTGTTAGGTACCCATACGGAGCGGGGTGACTCAGGGACGCCCTAGGCCCCGGGAACAAGCCCTTGCCTTCACACGGATTCGAACCCGTGACCATCGGTACGACAGTCCAGTGCGCTGCCACTGGACCACCGCTTATTGCTTTTGTTCATTTTGTGCATTTGCTAAAATTGGAAATCTTCAAATTAATAATAATAATAAATTGATTATTTTTATAGCACTGTCTCCCAGCAAGGTGCCGGGCTCACAGCGCTTTACATGGAAATAATAACATACATACAATAATTTATATATCCATTCTTTTTGGAAAAACGCCATACATAACAGTAGAATACTCAATAAGCTACGTTAATCATTAAAAAGAAATGTTGTTTCTTTAATTTTGAAAATACATTTTGAAAAGATGCGTCTTAAGTGCAGTCTTGAAGGACTCACTTTGATCTCACTTTGAAACAAAATAAGCTCATCAAATGATCTCACCAGGTAAAACTGAAGACGTCTGATGGTATAGTCAGCAAAGACTTGAGTGGCAGCAAGTCGGATACGAATTTCTCCAAAGGTAGTCTCCCCTTCACCCGGCCAGTAAGGATCACACTTTGACTTGTAACATTAAATGGGGCAGAAATAGGTTTTATAATTATTGGAAAAGAATATTGTTATTAGTATTAAACACTCTGTATTAAATATATTTTTATATGGGTCTTCTATTTACAAATAAAAAATTTGAAATATTATTGTCTTGCTCAAAGTATCTTATCTTATCTATAAAGGCGCCCCTTCTATGCAGAAGATAATTGCGTCCACAGACCATGACAGATGATCTGTTGGCAAATGATGCAGCGTTCACAGGCCACGGCTTTGTGGGTTCCACGCATTACCCAGCCGCCTAACTAGTGTTAGGTACCCATTCGGTGCTTGGTGACTCAAGGACGCTCTAGGCATCGGGAACAAATCATTGCCTTCACATGGATTCAAACCCATGACCATCGGTACACCAGTCGAGCGCGCTGCCACTCAACCACTCGAGTATAAAAGTGTTTACTATAATATAGTTTGTCATAGATGTAATGTAACAACTCATGACTCCAATGGCAAATAAATTTTTTAAAAGTTGAAAATGATTGACATAAGTCTCAAAATATGTATTTTGTTTTAGGTTCAAAAACATTAGGAATATCACAATAATAATTATGGTAGAATAAAAACAGTTATACGTTTACACTTATTTAATTTTAAATTTGCTCAATTGACTTTTTTCTACACTGGTATCGAATGTTTACTCATTATAAGGCTTATATATAAAATATAAAGGAAATATATTCCCATACGATGCGTATAGGCGAATTAAATATTAATAAAATGTGATTATTTTTTTAAATGATAAAATAACATCTTAACTTACTTTTCCATCTTCAATCAGATTGGTCAACATGACCACTTTATCAACTTTTTGCTCCCATATCATTCGAATAAAGTCATTTAATATTATCTTGGTTGGTCCTAATGAGATAAAAAATACATTTAAAAAAAAAGAATGTAGTTTGCAAACTGCCTTTTAAATCATACTTTCATAGAATAGACGTAATATAACATTCTTTGTCTGTATTTCGAAATACATATTATATTTGTAGAGTATGTATCATAGTACACTAACAAGTGTAAACAAACTGACGTCACTATGACGTATCCTACCTTGAGAGGCTATAAACTTTTCCTCATTCTTATATCCCTGGAATAGGAAATTAAAAACAATTTTAAACAGAAAAGAATATATAAAAAATCTTCTCTATAAAAGAAATGAAATGAACAAGTTTAAATTGATGTTTAATATGTAAATGAATGTAACATTTGGAAATTATGATAAAAAATTAATTATGACTTTTAAAAAAATGGATATTAAAATATAAACAGTATAAACACTATTTTTCAAGTATCAATATTTATTTATCATATATATTTTTTATTATTTGGGATTTAAGGATATCCTTCTCATTTTAAACGTCTTTGATTTCGTAACCAAGTTTCACTACTTTAATAGCAAACAATACTATAGTATATATTCTTTAATACAATTGGTTACCTTTATTAGTTTAGCAAACACGTCTAATTAAATATGTTAGAAATAGATATATAACCATCTTAGAAGTATACAAAAACGATTATTTACTTTTAAGTAGGAGGCGTTAATGTAATCTCCGTGGTTTTTCGTTGAGTCAGCTTCCAAATGGACGCGTGAATGATCATCTGTGCACACATTAATAGGATTATTTAGTAATGTGTCAATAATTTAGTAACTTAAGCAATCTAAATAAAGTTACGTTTTCTTAAAACATTACTTTACAAAAATATGTTAAATTTAATCCTAATCAAATACAAATTATCATACGTGTAAATATTAAATCTATTTTGGAGATCAAGAAATTGAGAAAATTGTTATTTGTTTTGATACATTATAAAAATACAAATATTTTAAGAAAATTATTATTTAAATTTTTGGAGTCTACTGTAAAATTACTCTTTATAACACTATTTTAAACAATTATTTCGTTTATGTAGATGGGTATTAAACGTCATTCTTCCTCATTTAGGATTTTCCTTATATTTTAAATTTGTGGTTCAATTTTACAAATTTGTTCAATTTAGCGCATGTGTTAGTTACAAACAAGACCAAGCCATTAATGGTGTGGAAATAATACAATTTAATCATGTTTTCCTAACTTGTTTGATGCTTAAAATGTTATGGATCATGTGGTGACATCCACATGTTATAGGTGTTTGTAAAAAAAACTTCTTTTGAACGAATACCAGCCTTCTTATAGACACAATTGTTAGTGTTCTCTGACAAATGGACATTAGCATCAGTAAAATCTGTCCAATTATAGTAGTTAGTTTTATGTTAGTTTCTGTAATTGACTTGCGCAATCACTTTTAGAATAACGAAGCCAAGGTCTTTTTCATTGTTTAAGAACCTTAACATATCATCTTATAAACATGCACGTCCTGTTCATTGTTTGTTGAAATAAATATATGAAATGTTAAGACAGATAAAAGCTGTGGTATTTAATAAATTGCACACATACACATAAAAAAGGGGGAAAAAAGAAAATAATAAAATTTTTAAAAATGTTATAAACGAGGGTGCACAATAAATTGCGTTGAAATTATATTAAAAGTTGTCGTTTTGTGAAGAATGGTACACAATTGTAAACTTAGTTCTTATGAGAGTTTTATTAATTTTTTTTTAAAAAATGTATCCTATAACTAATGATGTCATCAAAGTAGCTCCCTTCTCTTCAACCTGATAAACATCGAGCTCTTGTAGATGTTGATTTAGATATACAGAGTCATCCAAAGAAAGCTTATTTTCTCATTATCAAGGCTGGTTTGTGCTGCCCATTGGTGATTATTTTTGCTGAGTTATTGTTCTTTAAACGTTATTTCCGTTTTCTGCGGCTAGAGCGGAGAACATTTGAGTAACTTGTTTCCGAGATGACCTCGTGTCAAGGGAGATTATATGGTTTGTCTTCTTAACAGATAACAGATCTGACACTTTAACTTTTACTTCCTAGTTCTGCACGAGTACACATATGCGAACAAAGTTTTTCACTTTCCTCGGTGCCTGTATATATTATGTTTATTATTTTACTTTATAACGAGTGTCATTTATTGCTGTAAGCTGTTGTTAATTTCTTCCCGTGTTTAGTTAGAATTTCTAGAAATATTATTCTGGGGAGTGGGGGGAAGGGTGTTACAGATTGACATTATTGTTATATGATATTAAAAAAAGGGACATCATCAAAATAAAAGCAAGCCTGATAGTTGGCTTATTAAGGTTTAATTGACTGCATGAGTCAACATCCCAAACAAGTAATATAACATTACATTAATTGGCTGGTGTACATATCAAAAGAAATAACTATTAGAAAATTTTCAGCTTAAGACAATGGAAACTAGAGTAGGTAGTTGCAATAGAAGTTAATAGCTCATTTCTCAGATTTAAAAAAAAAGGCAAACATGTATTAGTTCTGGGCTATGTGTTATACCAATCTTACTCTCGATGTCTAATTACAACATACATGCGCAAATATTCTTGTATCGATTCTTGTTTTTATTTTCAGCACTCAGACCAACCATCATAGTAGCTTCTGTGTTGACGGGTAAATTCTGTGAAAGTTGTTGACATTTATTTATAGTATCATCAAAAAGTTTACCCACTTTCAAAGTTTCAATACCTTTTTCAGGCAGAAAAAATATTTAAACTATTAAGTGTCAACCGTAAAATTGTCTTCAATAAACATTAGCAAATACAATCATGTTCTAAGACAAGTAGATATGTTGAAAGTCAAATATTTGGACTACTTCAGTTTGTAGCTAACTCAAATTCTCAGTTGTAAATATTACAAATCGTATGTACATGCAGTGGTGAACTGGCCAGTCGGGACATTTGGGCAATCCCTGGTGGGCCGGTGGGCCAATTTTGTTATATAGAATAATATTATGCATGTAGAACGGCCGCTCTGTAAATAATGCCCGGACCGCTTTATATTCTAGTCCGCCCCTGTGTACACGTACACATAGTCAAAAGATAAAGTCTGCTGTTTTTTAACAAAAAATATTATTTCGAGATCTAACACACAAAAGTTTGTTCTCAATATTTTCAGCTACTACGTTAGCTGGAAGAATTTTAATGGATTGAGGCCCGTTTAAGATCACGTGAACACAATTGATGGGCATGATCCCAGACACTGAAATACTAATACATTGTACATTAAGATCTCCTCTAGAATCAATTTTTAAATCCCTTATATTAACTTCGAAATCTTGTCTCTCCCTCTGTCTGTCGTCATCTCTTCGTACGTCGGGCAGGCGGGCGGAAAAACAAAAGTAAAACATGACCCACTTCCCGTGATGACATCGAGCTGAAATTGGGCACATAGACTTGTGTCACCTAACAATGCATCGTATCAAAATATCAGATAGATCAAACGTACCATAATTAAATTAATAACTTTTTAGTTTATCTCTATATGACATATGTAATTCAATTTCACGGTTTATTATTTTTTTCACGTGACAGTTCAGTTCGCGAGTTGACGCCACATCGTCGATGTACCGGCGTGCTTTTGTGTACATTTTACGTGTCATGCTGAGTTCGGTCCAGCGATCGGTGACCAGACCTTTCCCCTCTCCCACCACCCCCCCCGGGTTATAAAGCAAAGGGAAAGTTAAGACAGATTCAGTCTGTAAATGTTTGTCGCATTTGAACACAATCAATACTGTTAGTTATGTCTCATATATAAGGGATTTATAGTCAAAAACTTTGTTTTTACGGGTTTGTTTTATTTACAATCGTAGTACAAACTCCGCTGGCTGCGCAATATTTCGAGCATTTAAGTTGACCGCCTTTTTCCAAATGATGAACAAATGGCAAAATCAGACAAGGTCTAGTCTTTATCAAATGATACATGGGTCATGTTTCAATGGACATAATGTTTATAAATCAATTAAGCCTGTTTGTACAACAGTAAATGTTAACTCTTTTTATTAGGTTCATCAAAAGAAATAACTATGTTTTCGAAGCCATGTCATAACTTTAAAAACGATATGATATTTATTTAAATGATGCCATTAAATGATACATTTTGTTAGTTTTTTGTTGTTGTTTTTACTTTAACAAGAACGAGCAGACGAAAAGTAATGCTGTTGAATCCACCTCACTGGTATATTTAACCGAAGTATTTCTCTAACACACTAATAGATTTAATGGACTTACATTAAACTGTTCGTGAAAATATTCTTTGCTGTGTGTTAGAAGATAACTCCGTAGATTAGACAGAGAGATAACTGTTGAAGGCGCTTCAGGCTCTAGTGTCACTGTGTTGTAGTATCCTGTTCCATCTCCTGCTGAACTCTTTTCATCAATCGAGAATTGAGGTTTTCTAGGAACTTGTGGTTTAACTAAGGTTTTTTTGGAAAATAAAATATAACACACATTGAAAACTTATTTCAAGGGTGCAGGCAGTTAACTCATTTATCGACAAAATGTTTATGACAAAGATTTTGAGAAAAATAAGAGAGCTTCATTTTATATTGCACATTTAATGTAACATATAAGTTGACAAACTAAAGGATTGTTTTCAAGAACTTATTTGAATGTAAAATAGAATGATATGAAGAAATGCATCCAAAGGACACAGCCAATGTGCCAGCACACCATTACATAAAATCAGTTTGCTTCGTTGCGGATCCTTCTGGGTAATTTATTTAATAATAATTCAAATGATTCCTTATTTATAAAGAATCTTTCATAATCCTTTGTTAAAACATATCACTTTCTACAACGAAATCTTTAAAAAATGGAGACTCCTTTTCGTTTCCTGTTCTCTTTTATTGACCAACATTAATCCTCATTCACACTGTGTTAGCAGTACGCTTTCAAAAAACATACATAAACAGTATATTTTTCAACAGATTGTTGTGAAAAATCATTTCAACTTTCTCCACAAACAGATGAAAATTAGTTAACTCGGTGATCCAAGTAATAACAACCCTCCTCCAGTTCAATTTACAGTTACGGCCCTTTGATTTAAATTATTTTTTGAAAACGTGCATATATGTTAAATGATTTTTACTTATAGTAATCACATTTGTTATGTCATAAAAAAGCTTATTTAATCAAGTGATATCTCTAATTACCTTTTTTACTTTCAGCTTCATTTTCTAGTTTTGAAGAAGAGGTCACGTGATCACGGGAATCAGTTTCAACGATTAGGTCATCTACACTTGTGTTCTGTCGACTTGACTTGTCAGACTTCTTGTGTCGTCTGTCGAATGCGGCACGTGAACAACATAAAGGTGTAGGACATACAGTTGATGTTGGGTTATAATAAAATATGGGTAGTGTGTGAGGGTGAGGATTGGTTAAAATTAGGGCTGCGGAAATTAACGATTAATTTCTCAATTAATCGTTAACATTTCTATTAAAATTAAAGAAAATACTGATAATAATTTTAATTTTTTTAAAAATTTATAAATAATTAATAATTAATAATTAATAATAATTTATAGATTTTTTACGTACAAACTTCTCCCTCGTAATATTATAATTTATTTTATTACTTTATGTGGACCGACAGACGTCAACTAAAAAATGGCTGACAGAATCAGCGCAGTTAAATTTAAACATATAACAAGAAAGTTGAGCAAACATTTTGTTTTTAAGCTAACTGGGCAAAGTCGAAGATGGTGAAAAAGTTTACTGTGTTCACTGCCATAAACAATTCTCTTTTAAAGGATCAAATACATCGCTGACGTACCACCTTCAGCACAAACATCCGATCAAGTATCCACACATTGTCATAAAAAGTAGTTCAAAATATCCTTAATTTTCAATGTTCGTGAGAAATGTTCTGTTTCATGACGTCATAAATTTCTATTTTTTGCTTTAATCGAAATTATCGATTAATTAATCGATGATTTTTCAAAAGTTAACGATTAAATTTAAATTAATCGATTACAGCCCTAGTTAAAATACAATAACGTGTTTACTGTTATGTAGTGAAACAGCATCGTATCATAAAACAAAATTATTCAAGGTGTCAATAAATGGATAAGTCAGAAAGTGAGGGATATGAGTGCAATGGTTGTTTGGAGCTTGTGTGGATTTGAACGGGGGGAAGACATCCTAACCTAAGCTGGATCTTACCTCCAATAGAAGAATGCACCACCAATCAGCAGGAGAACCAAAATTCCACCGAGAGAACCAACCAAAGCGCCAATAATTATCTTAGTATTATCGTCCCTATTTGGGAGTTCAGAGGATGTTACTATTGTGGAAACCAACAGTACAATTATCATCATAATTTGGACATGTTGGGGTAAAAACAAAATCAAAGGTATCAACAAAAAGGCTAAAATGAATATGGTATCTGTCTTCCATGATCAAGAAGCTATTGTATGTGAGTTTGTTCTTATATCTCTGTATGTCTTTATATCTTTGAATATGTGTATGTGTTGTTGTTTGTGTGTATTTATGTGCATGTAAATATGGAAGCCTATCTGGATGAGGTCCATCGTAAAGTAATGCAAAGTTATGCTGCTGTTTTGCTCCAATATTTTCGTAAGACAATAACATCTACCAACCATATACAAGTAAAAAATTCATGGAAGACATTTGGTATTGGAAAAACGTGGGGCACGTGAAATATTTAATAACACCATGCGACAAAATATGCCCAGGACACGTGAATCAACTAGACACTAAAGTCAGAGGAATAATTACCCAGGATGCCCATGAACAATGCAAGCTATATCTGTATCAGAGTTTGTGTGTTTGAATTTTTAAACATTTTTAACTTTCTTGTTCATTTTTTTTCCAATTTTGAAGTGCTTAGGGCAGAGTCATAAGGTTGATAGTAGGTGTGATATTCTCCTTATCTGAATATAATACAGAATTGCCAGCTTTTGCATTTTGGAATTCCCGATCAATAAACAGTGATTTAGATAAATTTATATGTGCTTGCTAATTCACATGGTATGGTAAAATATGGTGTACCAGTTAAATACATGTAGTTGACATTGGAGTAAAGGTGCAAGGCGACTACGATTATTATTTTTTCACCATGTTAAAAAATAAAGATCACATTTCAAAAAATTTTCTAAACATAATAAGATATTAACTTCGTGAAAAAGGTTTGGATATTTGTGTATGTGAATAGTTAATCTTAAAATTGTAGCTTGCTAGTTTATCCTACTATTTGAGTTAGGGAAAGTAAGAGAAACCCCTTTAAATAACGAGATGCAATTTTGTTTATTAAAAATAACTCACACTTTGCACAGTTAAATCCCTCATATCCAGGTCGACATCCGTGTAAACATTGGCCATTTGTATTGTTGCAGATTCGAGAATCCGTAGAATTAGTGTTACAATTTGAGCTACAATTTGACATACAACTTTCGCCATACGTGTTATTACTGCATTCTAAGGTTAGAAATAAACATTTACACAACATAAAATTTATAGATTTTATAGATTTTATAGACACTTCTATCTGTATTTTTTTGTCCATTTACAAACAAAATGTGTAATTTTTTATTGAAGATATGCGAAACAAAATAAGTGCTGAGAACTGCTAAAGAATTGTTGAAGAAATGTTTATTACCTTTGGTTTCATTGGCTACATAAATGTCAAATATAAATTTATAAAGTGATTTTAAGCTTTGATTTACTGACCTTCAACACATAGTTGACCTTGGAAGCCTGGCTTACACGCATCGCATGTGCCGGAGTGGATATCACAGACTGAATTTTCACAGTTGACATGGCAAGGTGTTGAACAGTTAGAATCATAGAAACCAGAGATACAAATTGTACAGTTACCAGAGTTGATTTCACAAAGAGACTCTTTACAATTTTTAGAACAAACGTTGTCACACATCATGCCGTAGTATCCAGGTTTACAACTTACACAGTTACCAGTTGAAGCATTGCACTTTAAATCCTTACAATTAGATGAACAAGCCGATGTACAGTTGTTGCCATAGAAACCAGTCTTACATTCCAAGCATTTCCCTTCAATGACATCACAGATAGAACCAGTTTGAACACAATTTTGTGAACAGTTTGACTTGCAGTCACTTCCATAGAAACCAGGATCACAATCTGAAAAAGGAAAAAATCGTCTTATATGCGTTTAAAAATGTTCATTTTTTAACAACAAAGGATATTTTTAACACAGGGAGCATATGCTACTTCTAAGCGACAGAAACGCTGCAGCAATTAATGTGATTGCACAATTATAATTTATGGGATAATCAATGAAATGTAACATTTTGCTCAGAGAAAAAGTTGTTCATTAGCACATTCGTTTATTTTTGTAACACAGTAAATAAGGGAACTTATAGGAATATTGCATGGAACAGAAACTCAAAAACTTTAAAGCTTTTATCTTACATAGGAAAATGTATGATTTTAATTATATATATTTTAATTTTTGTATTAAATGAATTATTCTTCATAAGAATTTAATCTATCAAACAACGCTGCTTTAAGAACATTTCTTTAAATTAAGGAAACCTACATACAATAACAATTCATATGTTATATGGAAAATGGGACAAATGGTGTAAATGGGGCACACGCAAAAAAACAAGATGACGTTCATCCTTGCTACGCACGTCAATGTATTTATTGTTAATTTTTAAATTTTATAACTAGACGTTTTGATTATTAACAAAAGTTTTAACCAAAAACTTTTCAATATTAATCAGTTTAAAAACTTAATTAAAACCTAATTAGTATCGCTTATTTATATACTTTCAAGTGCTTAAAATAAATGTTGAAATTTAAAAAAAAACAACTTTAGCTTACCCTCATTACAAAAAGGAAGTTTTTTTCCTTTAAGAGCACAACTGGCACATTTTCCGTCTACACCATCACACTGACCCGAGCAATTACTGCAAGAATTTCGGCAGTCGATTCCAAAGTAACCAGTCTCACATGCTAAAAGTAACAACAACAAAATATTTAAATCGCCAATTTTACATATTGATCTATCTATATATATAAAAATCAAACTTTGTCTGTGTGTGTGTGTGTGTGTGTGTGTGTGTGTGTGTGCATGTCCTTTATAGCTGACTAAACCATTCATCCGATCGTCATGAAACTTTTGGAGACTGTTGAGTACCTACATGGGATGGTAACTGGCAACTTTGTTTTCTAAATTTAACACTCATGAGGCACCAGTGGCCCATAATGTCATTTTTTGCTTATATGAGCTATATAAAAAATAGTTTAAGCGCTAGCTACTGTGTAAATTGTTGGATCTTAACCAAACTTTGTATATGACAACTTGATAGCCAATATTAAAAATACTATAGGGCACTGAACTGCAAATAGTCATTCCTTTGGGGCTGGTGGCCCAAAAATTCACATTTCTTAAACGTTTAACATTTTATTCCCCATTCATTCATTAACAATCTTGACAAATAATGACACATGTATCCATTATTATACAAATTTAAATGAACAGGGGTTTTGAACTTTATATCTTGCACTGAATGGGCCCGGGGCCTCTAATGTCTTTTTTTTTGCTTATATAAGATATATAAAAATTAGTTTATGCTACTGAGTAAATGAATGGATCTAAACCAAAATTTGAATACAAAAACTTGGTAGCCCTAATTAAAATACTAAAGGGCACATAACTTCAAATGTCCATTCCTTCGGGGCCGGGGGCCCCCAATGTCTTTTCTTCGTATATGTTTGATGTATTTTCCCCCATTCAATTTTTCACGATCTTGAGGAATATATCTATGAGGAAACTTAATTAAATGAAAAGGTTCTTGAAATTTACATCTATCACTAAATGGGCCCAGGGGCCTTAAATGTCTTTTTTTTCTTATATCTATCTATATATATATATAAATCAAAGTATGTCTGTGTGTGTGTGTGCATGTCCTTTATAGTTGATTAAACCATTCATCCGATCGTCATGAAACTTTTGGAGACTGTTGAGAACCCACCTGGAATGGTAACTGGCAACTTTTTTTCCCTAAATTTAATACTCATGGGGCGCCGGGGGCCCATAATGTAATTTTTTGCTTATATGAGCTATATAGAAATTAGTTTAAGCGCTAGCTACTGTGTAAACTGTTAGCTCTTAACCAAACTTAATGTAATAAAAACTTGATAGCCAATATTCAAATACTAAAGGGCACTGAACTCCTAATAGTCATTCCTTTGGGGCTGGGGGCCCAAAAAGTCCTTTTTCTGAAACGTTTAAGATTTTATTCACCATTCAGTTATTAACAATCTTGACAAATAATAACACATTTATCCATTAATATTCAAATTGAAATGAACAGGTGTTTTGAACTTTATATATTGCACTAAATGGGCACTGGGGCCCTTAATGTCGTTTTTTTGCTTATATGAGCTATATAAAAATTAGTTTATGGGTTAGCTTCTGAGTAAATGATTTGATCTTAACCAAAATTTGTATACAAAAATTTGGTAGCCCATATTAAAATACTATAGGGCACAGAACTTCAAATGTCCATTCCTTCGGGGCTGGGGCCCCAAATGTCTTTTCTTCGTATATATATAAGACATTTTTCCACATTCAATTTTTCACGATTTTGAGGAATATATCTATGACGAAACTGAATTAAATTGAACAGGTTCTGGAAGTTGTCATCTTTCACCGAATGGGCCCAGGGACCCCTAAATGTCATTTTTTAAACACTATATTAGCTATATTAAAATTAGTTTAAGCGCTAAATAATGAGAAAATACATGGATTTTAACTAAACTTAGAATCTAAAAACTTAAGAACCTAGATTATATTACTATAGGGCACTGAACTCCTAATGTCCATTCCCACGGAGCTGGGGCCCCAAATGCCATTTTTACTGCACAGTAATAATTTATTCCCCTTTCAATTTTGCCGATATTGAGAAATTTAGCTTGAGTACAATGGCAATAAAAAATTAAATTCTCACTCATTTTTTGCCTTAATATCGTTTTTTTATTTTGTAAGCTTTTTAATTATTAATTTATTTATCCGTTTGGTAGAAAAACTTGGATTGTGTTTATTTGCAAACTTCCACGAAGGTTTCTGGCATAAATGTTTTTAATATATGCCACTCATTCACTCATTGGTTTCTTTAAACTTAATCATTTTACTGAGATCGTTGCAACGCACGACGGGTCTGCTAGTATATATATATAAATGAAAGTATGTATGTATGTATGTCCTTTATAGCTAACTAAACCATTCATCCGATCGCCATGAAACTTTTGGAGACTTTTGGGTACGCTCCTGGAATAATCACTGGCTACTTTTTTTTCAAAATTTAACACTCATGGGGCGCCCGGTAGCACATAATATGATTATTTTCTTATATGAGCTATATAAAATCTAGTTTAAGCGTTAGCTATTAGATAAATTGTTGGATCTTAACCAAACCTTGTATATTACAACTTGGTAGACAATATTGAAATACTATAGGGTACTAATTTCCTAATGCCCATTTCTTCGGGACTGGCAAAATGTATTTTTTCATAAACGTTTAATATTTTATTCCCCATTCAATTATTAAAGATCTTGAGAAATATAGATAAATATATCCACTATAAAATTGATTGAAATAAACAGGTGTTTTGAACTTGACATCTTGCACTAAATGGGTCCTGGGGCCCTTGATGTCGTATTTTGCTTATATGAGCTATATACAAATTAGTTTATGCATTAGCTACTGAGTAAATGAATCGCACTTAACCAAACGTTGTATATAAAACTTGGTAGCCCATATTAAAATAACATAGGGCACTGCACTTCTAATGTTCAATTGTTCAGGGCTGGGGCCCCAAATGTCTTTTTTCGTATATGTTTGAGATATTATTTCCCATTCCATTTTTAACGATCTTGAGAAATATATCCATGATGATACTGAATTAAAATGAATTGCATTTTGAAATTTACATCTTACATCGAATGGGCCAGGGGCCCAAAATGTATTTTATTTTGGTATATTCTTCAAGGATATTATTTCCCACTCAGTTTTTAACGATCTTGAGAAATATATCCATGATGAAACTGAGTGTAAATTTCCAGGTTTCAAAATGTACATCTTGAATTGAATGGGCCTGGGGGCCACTTAATGTATTTTTCCTTATATAAATATATATAAAAAGTAGTTTAATTGTTAAATAATGAGAAAATAACTGGATTTTGACCAAACCCGGTATATAAAAACTTAAGAGCCTATATTAAATTACTGTAGGGCTCTGAACACCTAATGTCAATTTTCTCGGGGCTAGGGGCCCTATGTGTGTTTTTACTAAACTTGTAATATTGTATTCCCCATTCAATTTTACACCATATTGAGAAATATATAATAAATATTATATACAATATATTAGTCCAAGTCACAGGCTGGATGGCTGGCTGGCTGGAAGGATTTGGAACGCTGAGGAACGATGTACAACAGTCTATAGCATTTGAAAAATCGTGTGGTGATTAGTGCTGTAAAAATATTTAATATGATGTCATTGTTTGATCTTATATTTAATACAAGGTGTGCATCAAAAGGTGTGCAAATTAATTACAAATTAAAGACGCGCTGTAAAAAATATATTATTTTATATGACGTCATTGCTTTAGCTTATATCTTAATTTTGGAAAAAGGGAACGATGTAAAAATAGGATTTGAGGATTTATAATTATAAAATACTTTGTGTACATTTCAGTAAGTTTAATATTTCGTATTTATCAAATATAAAGGAAGTTTAATATTTCGTATTTATCAAAGAAGGATAAGTTTCTTGGGCTTTTGACAAAAAACAAAAGTATGCGCCGTAGGCGCCCTACAACTCCTTTTATTAAATACTTTGAGTACATTTCAGAAAGTTTAATATTTCGTATTTATCAAAAAAGGATAACTTAGTTGGGCTTTTGAAAAAGGTTGACGCATAGGCGCCCTAAAAAGTGGGCGCCGCAGGCGCCCCGGCACAATCTAATATTTATATATTTGTTATGAAATTGATTGAAATGAGGAGATTTTCGAACATCATATGTAAAGCTGATGGGCCTGGTGATCCTTAATGTAATTTCTTTTTATCTATATGTATTCCCTTTTTAAATCCTTTATATTAACTCGTGGTGTCTGCGGCCGACCGACCGACCGACCTTGCTTGCTTGCTTGCTTGTCGCCAAAACTTTTGATCGATTTTTAACCCACTTGCTCGCAAGATAGCGAGCTGAAATTTTGCAGGCTGTTTCGTACCGATGATAAAAACAATGTATCAAAATTTCAGATCGATCGCATGTACCGTAATTAAATTATTGATTTTTTAGATTATTTTATTTATTCCTATGTATCATGCTATTTTTTGAGATAGAGCGTCGCGGTGCGTATTATATTGAACAACCTTTCTGTCGCGCAATAAGGTGCGTATTTTACTGACAACACTTTTTATAAACCTATTCCTGATCGGTGCGCATTATATTAAACACGTTTTACGACACAACTGCAATTTTGTATTTTTGGATGGTCTTGCGCTGCGTGTTATAATGAACATTCTTTTAGTTACGTCTCATACGTAAAGGATTTATAGTCAAAAACTTGGTTTTTTACGGGTTGTTTTTTTTAAATCCCTTATAATTAACTTTTAGGGTAATTAAATTAATGCATTTTTAGTTTATCTCTATATAACTCAATGTAGCGTCTGTTGTTGTTTGCAATCACATGTCCCTTGCTTGAGTTCACGCTAGCCATCGAATACCACACCTCCCCCTCCCCCGGTTTTTACAACAAGTTGAGAGCAGTCGTTTGGAGTCTGTAAATGTTTGTCGCGTGTTGCGTATTATGTTGAATATATCAATACTTTGTGTTCTGTCTCATATATAAGGGATCTAAAGTCAAAAACTTTGTTTTTACGGGTTGTTAATGAGATCGTTGCAACGAACTGCTAGTTTTATATATTTAAGATTAAAACTAAACATTTACATATTTAATTTAAATAAAGTTTACCTGAGCATTCGATTAATATGAGTATATATATAACAAAAGTTATGTTATTTGCTGATGATTGTATAATCTATAGAACAATTAAATCAGAACAAGATAGCACAATTTTACAAAAAGACTTAAATGAATTGATAAAATGGGAAACTAACTGGAGTATGTCTTTCTACCCAGAAAAGTGTCAACTGTTAAGAGTAACAAAGAAAAAGAAACAAAAAAAAATCAAAATATTTCCTTCATGGAAAAGAACTGACCCAAACTAAAGATGCAAAATACTTAGGAGTCTTAATAAATGAGAAACTATCATGAAATCCCCACGAAAATGAAGTTTTAAAAAAATCAAACAAAACCTTAGGCTTTATAAAAAGAAACTTTTACAAATGTAGTAGAGATATAAAACTAAAATGCTACCTCACTTTGGTGAGACCTGTACTAGAATATGCATCTTCTGTATGGGACTGATCCACCATTGATAAACTAGAACAAATTAAAAAAAAGAGCTGCCAGATTCATTACTGGAGATATTCAAAACTGACAAGAATAACACCATTAGTTAAATCACTAAACTTTTAAACACTAGAGAATAGAAGAACCAAGAGCAAAGTAGTAATCATACATAAGCAATTAATTCTAATTTAGAAATACAACGATCGACATAAGGATAAAAACACCTTTCTTATTCCGTATGCAAGAATAAACACAAACAAATTTTAGTTCTTCCTGTCCGGAATTCGGTCGTGGACTGGGTTGCCAGAAGAAACAAGGAAAAACCAACACTTTATCAACATTTAAATCTCTAATAACAATGCAGGACTAAACACAAACCATAGATAAGCGTAGGACGCAATAATCTTCTGTATAGAAGGAGCTTCTGTAACAGATAAGATAAGAGTAAATAAATGCCTCACAAACAACGTAATACGCAATTTTATTCTACATTGAAGTAGCGTGTGTAATGTTAAAAAAGAGCAACCAAATACTAAAAAATCTTTTTAAAAAATACAACTTATAAAGACTGAACAAACAAAATTAATCCAAAGAAATTCCAAAATTATACAGGGATGATTTTAAGAGTAAGACGGAAATTAACAATGAAAACCCCCTGGAATAATTGTAAAATCCAATGTTAAAAATCCCTACAAACATACGTGTGTTGCATCCTTGTCCATAATATCCAGCCTTACATCCAGATGGACAGTTTCCGGTACTAACAAAACACTTTTCTCCTGTTACGTCACAGTTACAGATGCTCTCACAGTCTCGGCCATAAAGGAATTTATCACTTATACACACTGAATCTGTAATAAGAAATTCATTGTGAAATTGGCTTTTTAAAATTTACTTCCAGCTACAATATGAAATAAATTGTATTAATTCTTTCGGAAATGCAGACAAGTTTTTTTTCTACTTATTATTAAAAAAGAAGTAATAAAACATTCGAACTCTGCTGTCAGTTGCCTTGAAACTAAAAATCGTGAAGCATAAAACTTTTGTTAAAAATAACATCGAACATACTTGTAAAATATAAAACTATTTAATTTACATTGCTATAATGCTGTGCGTTAATGATATTGATCTTAAACTTACACGAATGCATTATACTTGGGGGCCGTCAATAAATGACGTCACGCACCTAGGGGGGAGGGGGGTCACACTTTTGTGACGATGCGTGACGAGGGGGAGGGAGGGGGGTTGAAGAAATGTGACGTCACATTAAAAGGGTAACTTTAAATAAAACTTCCACTGAAATATTTGGTCGCTTACAATTTATTTAATGACTTTTTTTTCTTTTTTTTTAAATCAGTGCTTCTCAGTGTGCCGGTCGGTAGGCCATCAGACGCTGGTTGGCGTAAGCTATAAAGACATGAAAATTAAATCTAATTATAATCCTTAAGTTTGAGAATCCACAAGATTACTTATGAAATTGTTACACTGCGTCGTTTGATGTTGACATCAAAGCATTTGTGATGTAACAGCA
The DNA here is from genome assembly GCA_944989445.1 of Ampullaceana balthica. Lineage (NCBI taxonomy): Eukaryota > Metazoa > Mollusca > Gastropoda > Lymnaeidae > Ampullaceana > Ampullaceana balthica. The sequence continues at coordinate 187,656 of CALYLW010000177.1, read as the reverse complement.
GCTCCGTTTGGTTCTCTCATGGCAGAAGGCGTTGAAATTTTTTGCCCATTACCCCAAAATATACAAGTTTATGTGTGCGTTACCCCCCCCCCAACCCTCAGACTCTAGGTCCTGCTCACATGACTCGGGGATTTGGGAGAGCGTCGTTACCCGCGAAAATGTTACTGGTGAGTTTTACAAGCATGACAAGTGTCTAAAAATGATCTGAATAGGATTATGTGTAGATATTTTAAGTCAAAACGACACGGAATATCATTTTTCTTTAAAAGGGGAGGGAGGGAATCTATTTGATAGAATTAAAAACGTTTTAAGTTTGATATAATTGTTCGATGGTTTTTGGCCAAACGCCCCTGGCCATTCTAGTCTTCTAGATCAGTGCTTCTCAAAGTGGTGGTCGGGCGGACCGGTGCAGGTCCGTGGGCCATCCGCTGCCGGTCCGCAGATGTTCTCAAAAAAAGGACAGAAAAAATTGTCAGTGCAGGGAAAATAGTGCACCGGTGCCTGGTGCAATGGAAAAAATTCCTGCCGGTCCACCATACCAAAAAGTTTGAGAAGCACTGTTCCAGATATACTGGTAAATGAGCCCATTTAAAATTAGTCAAGTATTCATTAACTTTATTGAATGCATCAAATTCCTGACATTGCAATTCGAGAGGAGCTCAAAACAACTTTTCTTCTTAGCTGAGTTTTTAAGGCATTAATTTTAAATATCACAGAAAGGATACGTGATACAGACAAGTCATGTGGATTAAGATTATTGTCACTCGTGTCAATATAAATGAAAGTAGGGTAGATTTAGGTGTCTTCATATAGTGCGTAGGTAAGAAATCTACATAGTTGTCAAATTTTAAAAAAAATGCATTTTCTGGAAGGAACCGGCTCAATAATGGGCATATGTTCCAAGCGTACACGTACACATGACGTATTTTAATATATCTAGTGGATTGTAGTGGATGTTATATGTCCCAAATGAGTCTGCATTACCCCCAAGAATTCCCTTTTTGACCCCAGATGAAGTTATTTACCTCTGTTCGCCGACCTCTTTCTTACGGGATGCCCGTCAGTCAATTGAGTGATTTTAAAAAAAAACATTTTAAAAATGTTATTTTAAAATAATTTTTCTTTCTAAACAAAGACGTTAATCGTGATGATTAATAGTCAATGTTTAATTTGTATGCATTAAAATAAAATATAATCTAAGGATTTTAACACAGTTCGTTTGCTGAAGGCCAATGTAACGTTTTTAAAAAATGCTTCACGCGGGTTACGATATTACAATGTAGATCTTCATTAAATAAATAATAAATACTTTAATGACAATAAAAGTGTTTTGAAACATACTTATTTTCGAATAGAAAATAAAGTGGGGCTTTTTGTGTTTTTTAGAGGGGGGGGGGTTAAAGATTTGTGATGTATTTTTATTACTTATGTAAGTATTGTAAGAATGTATTTTATGCTGTACTGATGAAGGCATTAGCCGAAACGTTTACTGTCGTATCAGTCTAAAAATAAAGCTCAAATTTATTGTTTTCATTGCACAATTTGTTTGTGTATTTTGTATTTTTTAAAATGTATTTTTAGAGGGGGGGTCTAAGTTTTTGTGACGACGCGTGACGAGGGGGGAGGGGGTAAAAATCGGCCAAAATTGCGTGACGTCATTTATGGACGGCCCTTGCATGTAAGTCAAAATTAGCGCAAATATACAATCAACGGGTCCCAAGGTTTGTTTTGCTTCTTAAAGCTTCACAATTTACTTTTTAAAAACGTTTATAAGCACATAAGAAGTCAGACCTTTCGCAAAGTCGAAAACTACAATTTTTTGACCAATTTTCATGGGTCGGCTCAGACGTTTTGACAATTAAAATTTAGAAAAATAAAAACGTACATTATTGACTGAGTTGTTGCATATCTAGAACCGTGTTAAAAACACTACCCGTTTACCGAACTAAAGGAATAAGAAGATTATTAAAAAGGCACTTTTGGTGATAAATTAGTCCCTTAAATTTAAAGGATTTAAGAAGGGCGTGATATTAAAGGCTTTTATACTTCAAGTGCGTGAAAAAAATGTGTGTGTGGTGATGCACCTAAAGAGGGGGCCATATCATTGTTTGGGATTTTTACAAAGTAATTTAATGAAATCCATAAAAAAATTATATTAAAAAAATAAATTTAACAAAAAGCGTACCGCAAGCATTCTTACCCCTTGTTTTACCTTTTAAATATGTTCTTAGTTCATAAAAGATAGAAGACAACTTTAAAACTAATAAGAGTTAATGACCTAGACGTTGATAGTGCCAATTAAGATCCTTGTATCTGGACAAGGGAGGTGGATTGTAAAACATCTAGACAGAAAAGCTGCACAAACATAATGTTGTACCGGATAGACATGCAGGTACGAGATCTATTAGGTATCTTCTAAGGCAACATAACTTTTCACTTTCAATTCAAATTCTTTATCTTTAAATTAACATACAGCAAATGGAAATTCTCCTAATTTGACAGTTAATTGAAGCTGATAGTAAATATAACAAACCTTAGCGGTCCTTCTCCATGTTTATTATAGGAATTATTTCAAGGTCCATGGACGTGATGAAACAATTTTTTCAAATGTAAATCACTTAGCATCTATATATATAATTCACCAGAACAAGCACAACACGAGTGCAAATAAGCATGAAGAATGACCCTCGCAGTGGCGTAGCTAGAAGGGGGCGGTGGGGCGGTCCGCCCCATTTGGCACTCATTTAGGGGGCAGCATTTGAGGGCATTTGACAAGTACAGCCATTTCGGACAACCACCCTTTTTCGTTTGAAGGGGAAAACCCGGGTGAAAATAAAATATTCGTACTTTTGAGTCGTAATTAACGTATTCTTACAACATTTTTTTATTACGTACTGTTTGCTATAATTAACGCATAGCCGTTAAGAAAGTTAAAATCGCTCAAAATTTGTATCAATTTGTTTTGAAAATTAATCGGTATGCGTCACAGATGACGCTTTTATAAGAAAACAAACCAAAGAACGCACAACCGTTGGACCGAATATACTATCAATATCGCCACGACAGTTATTGCTTGGATTTTCGACATGCTCAGAATGATATTCGAACAAGTACCTACATGGCATGGTTGTTCAAATATTGTGTTTAACTTGCATGCAGTAATTTATGTTACGTTTTCCGAAAATTTATCTAAGGTAATTTATTAAAAATTAATTTTGTTTATTTGTTTGTTGTTTTTTTGTCCCATTAAAGTAGCACAAAGAAAATGTGTGTGTTTCATTAATATACTTTTATTCATTAAAAATATTTCGCCTATCCTATTAAAGTAATGTGTAAATATTTTTAATTAGTCTATTTTACTGAAAATTAGTACGATTTGAGACAAGAAAGATTAATCGCGATTGTTTCACTTTGCATAATGGCGACGATTTGTTAATATCGTGGATGGTGTATTCCCCATTTAAGAAAATTATATATTGTTTTTGCTGTGAACTGTTTGATGATCTTTTCCAATCAAATTTTAACACGGAAAATGGTTTTAACAAATGGTGGAAATTTAATCTCAAAATAAGACAGCGTTGATCATTTTCCAAATAGAAGGAATTAGAAATAAGAATTGGACAAGGCGCAAATTTGATAAACTACAACAACAGAATATTGATAAAGAAATAAGAAAACAAAGAAAGGAAGTTCTCACAAAACTTGATGTAATTAGATTTTTAGCAAAACAAAATTTCGCGTTGAGGGGTCATCGTGAAAGTATTCGTGAGGAAGACATCAATTCAATTGAAAACAAGAGTATATTTTCTAGAGCTTTTTGACTTGTTGGCCAAGTACGACCCAGTATTACGTGAAAATGTAGTAAAAATTGAGATGGGTAATAAATATAGTGTCTCCTATTTTTCGAAAATGATTCAAAATGAATTCATCAACCTATTGAGAGCCGCAGTGAGAAAAAACAATTATGGACCTAATAAAAACATTTGTATGATATTTGACAGCACTCCAGATATTTACCACAAAAATTAAACTAGTCAAACTAAAAGATTGATGACAGCGAAGTTAAAGTTGTAGAATCGTTTATTTACTTTGTAAAATAATAATAAAGGAAAAACCGCTGAGAAAATCACAAATATGATTTTAAAGAAATTAGAAAATGTTTAGATATGAAAAATTTCAGAGGAAATGCTTCCGTCAATCTAAATGCAGAGTTTGTGACGTGCACAAATCATTCTTTAAACCTGGCATGTTTACATGCAGTTTGTACTGCTATTGATTCCTTAACATTTTTTGGAACTATCGAAAAGCTGTTTTCATTTTTTTTAAATTTTCCCACTCGTCGATGGGATATTTTACTTTCTGTCATAGGTCATTGTGTCAAGCGCAGCGTTGAAACTCGCTGTAGCAAAAGAAGTAACTATAGTAAAAAAATAATTTATTTATTTTTTACATTTTAAGCGCCTTAGAAACATTAATATCTGAAGAAAGTAAAACGAGATCAAATGCTGGAATGTTTCTTAATTCAATGCAGTCTGTTTCCTTTCTATGTTGTCCCAATTTATGGGAACCCGTCCATTTGGAAATTAATGATGCTCAAAAATACCTTTAAAAAAAGGCTTAAATGTTCACCAATGCCATTTAAAACTAAATTCTTTGCAAACCCATTTCATGGAACAAAGAGATGTGCTAATAAATAAAAGCTGTTATAGCGCCAAAAGAATATGTGAAGAGTTGGAGACATCGACTGAACGCCAAGTTAGAAGGGAAAAGATATGAGTGCGGAAAATTCACAAGACGTGTTCCTATCTTTAGAACTTAAAGTACAAAGATAAATGTTTTAATCGATGGATCGAGTTATAAAGGAATGTAAAGAACGCTTTGATCAGTTGCATCTATTTGCAAGAAAATATTCGTGTATAATCCCATGTAACCTACTAAATGAAGCAATTAAATGTCAAATAAATTATTTTTTTGACATTTATAAAGAACAGTTCCAGAATTAGGGTTATGAGCCACCAGAAGACACACATTACGGCCTAGCACAGGACAAATATGATGAGAGTGGTCATCGTCGACTACGACGGACGAACAACATTGAAAGAAAAATGATCCAGGTTTTATAGATGTACCTAAACGATAAAAAGAGGCATTGCGTTGATCTATTAAAATTTATTCAACAGTATACATTGGAAACTTCTGTACTCAACATTGTAATCCTGATAAGAATTATTTTTAACAATTATTGTTATCAGTGTCGCTAGTTGTGAAAGGAGCTTCTCCAAACGGAAGTGGATAAAAACTTATCTTCGTTCCCCAATGAGTGATTTAAGATTACAACATCTTGCAATATTATTCATAGAACAAAATATAACAAATTATTTAAATTTTGATAGCATAATACACGACTTTTCTACTATGAAAGTAAGAAAATAAATGTCTAAATAATATGCTTACATACTAATGTACAAAGAATGTATTAAAAAAAATTATTAAATCATTTATTTATAAATACAAAATAAAAACATACTAATTGGTAACATTTTTGTGTAAATTTGGAATATGTTTGTCTCATGGACCTGCAACCTCAGTAACTTTCTTGTAATCTATAAAAAAATTATCTTATATTTTTTAAAATAAAATATGTATTTTTAGGTATAACATCTTTTTTAGCCCCCTTTATTGCTGCTTACTTAAATATGGCATCCAATGGTAAAATTGTTCGCCGCCTTTACTTTGTTTCAATTACAATTATTTATTTATGTTTACTAATTTATAAAAAATGCAGCTGCGTTAATTTCGAAAGGGTGAAAATTGGAGACTGCCCCGGGTGGCAAAAGGTCTTGCTACGCCACTGGTCCCTCGCTAGGTTTGGCCAATCACAACTTATGGTTGGCAAGCTATGGTGGTGCAGGGTGGGAGTAGTGCAGATGTCTTGAGACCAACAATGCGTCGGTGGTTTCCCTCCCCCTCCCAGAAATTCACTCGCCTTGTTCTGATTTCTTTGTGCTGTAGTTTGTGTCCGTTCTTCCCCCCTTCCTTTCTCTGCACTATCTATGAGCAAGTCTGAGGCATATGCTATGACGCGGGTCGTATCTAGTTCCAAATGTGGGTTGGGGGGGGGGTCATTTGAAAATCATATTATTTTGAATCATACCAATTAATATATATTCTAGTTTATAACTCACCACCATAAATCTCCACTTCACTTAATGATAAGATTATTGTCTTTGATGGATTAGTTGCTGTTATTTGTACGTATGAAACTTGAGCCCATGGATCAGTTGATAGAAAGTTGTAAACCTCCAAACCTAATGGCTCATTATCTGTGTGATTTTGGACAATCTTGTTGGTTTGGTCAAATGATAGGAGAATAAATCCTTTCAATCGGTCCAGAAGTTCTCTATAGTCTGATCCAGCTGATGATAATGAGAATATGTAACAAATTATATTTTATTCAATTTTTATTTTTAAAAAACAGATAAAATGAAACTTTGTACCTTATGATGACGATATATACTTGTACTTACACAGTTCTAGATATTAACATTAAGAAAATTACCCAGCGTTTAAAAAAGCTTTTAAAAAGCAACAAAGTTAATTTTTTTGTGAAATTGCTCAATCTCGTAATTAAATTAAAATGCTACATTTGTCAATGTCCACGTTTTCATTCAATGTTTCCATTACTTTTTGCATGTTTAATCAGTCTTGCGAACGATGTTCAATGTTTTCTTATGTAATTAAATTTATTTTAATAAAACTAGTTTTAGACAATAAATTTGCGATCTAAGCCGAAATTGGCCAGGCTAGATAGTAATTACGAAAAGATAAACTTCAAATTATCAATATTAATATATTTGTATTAAAGAAACATTGGTGTCCCAGGCAAGCTTTGCAAAGCATTTTAAGAGAAGAACGTTCATATATTTCAATTTTTCATCGAAATGTTCTTAAGTGATTTCGTTTCCATAATGGACCCCAAGCCCACAGTTAACGATGTGTCTTTTTTTTCTTTAACCGATCCATTAATACACAAAGCAGAGCTTACTTTAATGTAATGCTACAATGATACATATAACCTGAAAATAACCCATACAGTTTTTAAAACTTTTTAGCTAAAACTTATCTTTTTAACATATTTGTTTGTATAGATCAGGAAAATATTAATTTGAATTATCAGTATCATAATCAACACTATAATGCATAAACTTCAGTGTGCAAATAGCCTCTACAAATTAAGAAAAAAAACGGGGCACGCTATCTCAGTGGTGAATACGATTCCATAAGAGTATTGAATCTTAGCAGAAAACCAGATGCCATCTCACAAAGTCTTTTTATCCATAAGTTTGTAAAAAAAATATGTTTTTGTAGTTATTCACATAATTTGAATTGGTCTAAAAATAATCATTTATTTAACTTTTTTGTGGCTGAACCATTGTCCAAAGAAATCCTAGGCGACACAAGGATTGGTTTGTCACTAAATAAAATAATTATTAAATAACACTTATAAAATTTTTAATGAAATTTTTAAAAAATTTAACGCATTAAAATAATAAAAATAAAACTTATTTCAACAAAATGCCTATTTAGATGAAAGTTTTAATGACTGATTTGCTTGATGTAGATAATCGCCATATGCTACACAGGGAAATAAACCATTTCCGACGTGGTGGTGGCTTATGACTTGAATTAGTTTTTGCGTAAATAAATCATGCAAAATATTTTCTGGTTAATAAAGTTTTATTTCAGCAATTTAAAAAGCTATTAGGTGTGTTATATTTATTGATAAATAAAATATTAGAAATTAACATTTACGAAGTAAAAAAATAATTTGATGCAATACTATGCCTTGCCTAATTTAAAAGATTGTTGATATATATTTATATATATATATATATATATAAATATATTATAAATACATAATTTACGAATTTTAAGTGAGAAAAAAAGTATTAATAAAATGATAATCTAAAAAGATAACACTTACTATCTACTCTATTGTAAATTGTGTAGCTTGTTACTGTAAAAGTTTGTTTGAAGCTTACTGTCCATGTTGGAGCCACCTCACCAGCGCCATTAGTATGTGAGAACGTTTGTTTGTTACCATCTACAGCGCTTCTTGAGACGTAAAATGAAAGCCCACCGTCAGTTGATGTTTGGTTGTTTGACTGTCGCAATGCGACATTTCGACCTGGACATAAAAAGTTTTAAACATTTTCTTAATTGGTTAATTTAAATCATTTTAATTTATTATAGCCGTGTTTACATAATCTGTTTTTGCTTAATTTCTATTTTACAATGTAACTAGGTTTAAAATTGAGTTTCCCAAATTGATATCAGTGGAGTTATAGACGCCTAAGATGGCTAGGACATGTAATAAAAATGAGCCGGTATGCATACCGAAGGACCTTCTATATGGAAGACTCGCATCGCGAAAGAGAAAGACTGGGTCGCCCACGCATACGATTTAAAGACGTCTGCCCAGACATATGAAACAGCCAGAATACGCACAAGCGACTGGGAGTGCAAGGCTACGTTTATAGAGGCGGCGGGTAGGCGGGTTGCCGCGAGCTGGTTACTCAGCTAGAAAACCGCGCCTAATCACTCGCGCGGTTGGTGTTTATAGTAAAAGCGGGAAAAGCCAGACGACACGCAGTGAACTACGTCACCAAGCTCACAGGTGTGGTTGATTCCAGGAAATATTTGTAAACATAACCTTGAACTAGAAAAAGCTATGGACTATTAACAACTGTGTCAGTGTGAATTATATTATAAATAAAGGAAGTTAAGTCGTATCCATTCATGGTGTGAAGAGTTTGATAATTGCAATTTTTGGAAATGGACAAAAGACAAGATATTTTTGCAGCAATACAAATTAAAAGTCAAGAAAAAAGGCAAGGTATGAGAAACCAGAGTTTGCCAAACCAAGGCAACAGACAAACTATTTGCTGGTACTGTAACAAGCCAGGACATATGGTAAAGCAGTGTTACCACAATAAAGGACAACCAAATAGGGTGTCACCTAATGGCAGCCCTATAAGAAAGAAAACAGAAGAAAGATCAAGACAATATCACTTTGAAAACAAAGGTAGACAAGCATGGAGAGAAAAATATAATCATAATTCCAGACATAGAGATTATGATGAAAGTAGACAATCATGGAGAGACAGATATAATCACAATTCCATATATAGAGATTATAATCAAAGCAGAAGATCATGGAGAGGCAGATATAGTTTTGATTCCAGAATAAGAAATTTTGATCAGCCATGGAGAAAGAATGAAAACCAAGACATGAATGATAGAAAAATAATAAAGTTGAATCGAGCACAAATAGAAACTATTGACACTGTAGCCACTATTGACAATCACATATATGATAAAAGGAATGAAGACCATAATAGCAGAGACAAAGATGGTAGTAGTGAGTCTGAAACCATTCGTGTGAAATCATCTGAAGTAGGAACAACAATTGGTTGTGTATTAAGCAGAATGAAAGACATAGATAAAAACAATGATTTTCAGTTAAAGCTTTCTACTGACAGTGACTCATCTGGTCGAAATTCTATTGAATTATCTGGAAGCAAAAATGATATCTCAAAAGCTAAACGACTTATTCAAGATGCTGGAATTAATATTGTGAATGGACATAATCGAAGTCGTGGTTGGTGAATTATTGAACATTTATTAACAGTCTGAAGAAACATTCAAAGCCCATCTGTTTGAATTCACAGTCCCGCGCGGCAACGCGGAACAAGAACTAGCAACTAGTTCTGGTAATTACCCGCGCCGGTCCGTTAATTTGTCGCCTCGAGACACCCGCGTCCTCTATGAACATCTGCAAAGCAAAAATAGAAACATTCCTCGCGCGAGTCGACTCGCGCGTGGGATTTCCCGAAACCCGCCGCCTCTATAAACGTAGCCTAAGGCAGAAGACCGATCTACGTGGTGTACAGTTGTCAAAGAGGGCGTCATAGTAGCCGAGGAGCGAAGGATGGAGGAGGCTACAGACAGAAGAGCTAGGAGAAAGGCCAAAACATTGGGAAGTACAGAACTCGTGTGTAAAAGGTGTGGTAAAGACTGTCACTCAAGGATAGGACTGCACAGCCACTCGAGGAAATGCAACCCAAACCAACGGTGATGCACCATCGTATCGCGAGACGGAAGGATGCCGATAATTATTATCAGTGGAGTAAATTAGGGCTGAAAATATTGTGTTGTGATTCCCTTAATTGATGCTATATAAACTTTACTAATATCATAAAGAAAAAATCATCTTCACTTGGGAATTAGTCTTTTTAATTAATGATTTTTAAGAAATTGCCAATGTTATCATTATAACGTCAAAATTAATTTTATTTTAATTTTATGTCTATATTTATTTCATTACTAAAATTAAAATAATTTCACTCGCAATGCAAATTTATATTAAACAAATATAAAAGATATAACATTAAGTTTCAAATAATGCATCTTTTTATAGGTTACCTTTGCTGACATAAATTGAACACATTGAGTTCACTGCTGATCCTATCAACACAAATGACTTTATCGGGCTTGTAAGTATGCAATAAATATCCATTGTTACCTTGTCAACTAAAACTTTTGTACATGCTACATTTTGTGTTGTTACGTCATCAGAAAACTGAATTGAAACGCTCTCCTTTTGTAGTTCTTGAAACAAAACAAATAAAATACAATTGATTATAATTACATTATGTGTCCGAAAGACATAACACTTCATTTTTTTTAAAATAATGACAGTAATAAATATAATGCCTTATAATAATAAGCAACACATAATGAGCAATTGTATATAATGTAAAATAGTGAAAAATAAAATAAACAAAAAGAAAAATATTTGAATTACCATCATTATTGACGAATATCCTTAGCCATGTGAAGTAGACGTCATAAGTCCATGTAATGTTTAGTGATAGGTTAGAGCCTGTAAGGGCTGCACACGTTGTATCATTTCCGTCTTTTATTATTGTGATGTCTTGTGACACGTCACCGGTAAGTTTGATTGTTGCATTCATTGATAAATCCGCTGAAATAAATTATAACCAGATCATGAAACGTTGGCAATTAAAACCGTTAAATAAAAAATAGCATGTTAATTAAAATAGCGTCAGCGGCTTAGCGTGAGTATGTGCCACCCGGGGCAGAAGACTAATTTGCCACCCCCAACCCACAAAATAAATAAATAAAATATTTTAATTTTATAAATAAAACATAGTGTTTATTAAAAAATAATAATACGGACACTATACATTTATGTTAGAAATAAGAAAAGCTGTCATTTTTTATTAAAATTGAAGTTTTCTTTTTTTCCTCACGGCACAACTTTTGATGTATCAATGTTGTCAGCCATGCCATGCTCAATAGCCAATATATTTATAGATTAGTCAATCTCAGTATTTATGATTGATCGTAATTAATTGTTCATTACCTTAATGTTAGATAATTTTCTTTAACACCTTGCATTAGTTATGAAAGTTGTAAGCAATGTTTGAATTTATGATATGATTGTAGGAAAGGTAACTTCGAGCCTAAATATCTTAAATCTTGAATATATCAACTGCTATTGAATTCATTAATTCTTTTTTTTTCTCGTCAGTAAAAATATTTCTTGCTTGAAAATGTCATGTGAGATTCTTACTCTAATATTTGAAGGCACATATCAAAGTCCAGTAGATTTGCTGGAGTAGGAAAATCATATCTGTTTTGCAAATTCTATGTAAAACTGCCAAAACCTCACTTGAGTTTCTACAGTAATTATATCTTATAAAAAATAGAACTTTCTTCTCAACTGTTTTTCTACATAACATGGATTTATATTCGCTTCGATCTTCAAAAATCTGCCCTCTCGTTCTTTGAATGAATGGTTCGATTAAAAGAATGAGGTCTCCACATACAATTTTAGCAAATTATGTCAAAGCATCCCTTAATTATTCTATTAGTATCTGTGAGTAGCCTCTACAAATAATTTTTAGCATTATACATTTGTAAATAATTTCGGGCATCACTGACTTCACAAAGTACATGTTTGCAAATGTCAAACATAAATTAGAAAGTACAAAGATTTAATTGCGACTAACAAAGTTCTTGCGTCTGTTCACGTGTTAAGCTTTTAGTCTGCCTTTTTCAGTTTCAATATAAATTTCAAAGTAACCTCAAAATGGCTCCATGGTATATTCAATATTTTGTATTCTGAAGTATGTTGAATGCCTAGCCTGTAGAAGCAATTAGATATTCCAAACGGTGTGTGAACATGGAAAAGAATTCGTAACCAAGTTCTAGTGTAATAAAATAGAGAGTTCATTTCAGCTGGTGTATCATGTAAGTAAATTAGGTTTAATGAACTATTCGAGGGAGATTTGAAATTGAGATTTTATGTTTTTGGGTCTTTCTCTTACTCTGGTATACTTTTCAGCCATGAAACAGTATTAAACACATAGTGGACCCTGCACCTGCTGTCCATTATTTTAAGAACATCATTTATTTAAAATAATTTCAGATATGTCGTATGCCGATTCATTTTTTTCTCAATGAAATCTTTTAAAGATTCTACAACCTGTAGTTTTTTATTTTCAAACTTTACTATATCACACAACTGGATTTGTTTGATCCTAATGTGAAATATATGAAGAGCAATCGAATACAGTGGAACAATATTTGGTAACTTGTTCATGAAAGATGATTTTTCGCTATCTGTATCTCCAAAAATCGCTATAAGCTTAGTTTGAATTTGAGATGACCCAGGATTGAATATGTTAAACATTCTAGCAGTAACTTCTTGCCACTTTGTGTTGTTTTCTTTTACAACGTATTGTTATTATTTATTTATAGTCTTTTTAAAAAATCAAAATTCTGATTCATTCAAATTGCCAAACATTTTGACCGGGGTGGCGCTAAAGTGGTAGCGGGTCGTAGTAGGGAAATTCCACCCCTCCTTGTGAAGTCAAACTTAGTGGAAGGCAACTTCGACTTTCTGTTCTGGATGTCCAGGTGGCCGATTCAGAAGTGACCGCTCCGGGTGGGGGGAGGTTCCCAGCTGTTACGTCTCTTTGGGGGAGGGGCCAGATAGCTGGTGGGGGGGGGGTCTGCCAGTAAGACCCATGAAGAGAATTAGGCTCGGGGCTTCTGATTTTCTTCCACGTGTAGGATCATTAGTACAATAACCTGTCGATAAAGGATTGGCCTCTACGTAGCTCGACAGACGAGTAGTGTTGCGGTGCTGACCGCAACCTGAAACTGACAACTCTTGACAGGCAATACCGTGGTCCGATATGTGAGGTGTTAGGTGCTAGTCACAAATGATTACAGTAACTGATCTTAGTCGCAGCATCAGGTGCAATGCCGATGATTGAAACCACAGTACCCGTTGAGGATCGGGTTATTCCGAAGCGACCGTTTCGTCCCCCTCATTTTATTAGCAACGCCATTTAGCGGTGCCGGTTTAGGGCCAGGAGCTCCAGTACGGATTAGCAAATGGTACCGTGAAGAACACAGCGGACGTCATCTCTGAGAAAACCTTCTGTTGGGGGTCACATCCTAGGTAGGTCATTGATGATCCTCCGCTTAGCAGCGGTCCTAACCACGGAGATTCATGTGCTTTGCCGGGGTGGCACCAAAGTTGTAGCGGGTCGAAGTAGGGAAATTGTACCCGTCCTTGTGAGGTCACTTTAGTGGGAGGCATTTTCGACTTCGTGTCCTGGTTGCCCAGGCGGCCGCTTCAGAAGCGATCGCTCCGGGGGTGGGGTGTTCTCAGCTGTTACGTCCCTTGGGGGAGGGGGCCAGATAGCTGAGAGTGTCTTCCGGGAAGACGAATGAAGAGCACTAGGCTCGGGGTTGCTGATTTTCTTCCACATGTAGGATATTCAGTACCCCAACAATTTCTTTCCAGTAACTTACTTACGTTAAATCAAACTTGAATCAAATATATGTACAAGCACATTAGTGTCATGTTCGTACACAACTTCAGCCTCTATGTTTTTCAGCTCAGTAGCATTAGTATCAGGAAACTGTAGATTCGTCACGGACTTTGAAGTTTTGGCATTACAAATGTTATCTTGTCTTTTCTTTTCTTCTATTAAACTTTAATTTAACATTTTTCAATTATAGAAGCTAATAACATCGAGGATTTTGCCGCCCCCCCCCCGAATTTATTTTTAAAAAATGTGCCATTCAGAACATTCAATTGGATACTGTTTGAAATTGATAGGTTATACAGTCATTTTTGCTTTTACAACAGTAGTGCCTGTTAAACTTCAAGAATGTACTAGACTATTAGGCCTACCACATTAATGTCACACTCTCATACCACGTAAGCCTCTGTTTTTTCAGTATAGTAGCATTGATATCAGAATAATTTATGTCCAATAAGGAGTTTGAAGTTTTGGCAGAAGAAACGTTCACTTACTTTTGGATAGTTCATTTATTTCTATAAAAATGTTCTATTTTGCATTTTTTATTTCGATAAAAGGCTTACCTATCTGTAAAGTTTTCCTTGTTAGAAACTAATAAACGACTAGAAATTTGTCTTCCCTGACCTCCCTACGCCACTGAATAGCGCTTAAAACTATTGCCTACCGTACTGACAAGCTGGACCAAACCATCCGATATTACATCCATTAGGACAGTCACCATTGACATTACAAGCCACATCGTTCTTACAGTGACATTTGTACTGGCAGCTAGCTCCGAACCAGATATTTTTTCCACTGCTATTAGGATCGCATGCTGTTATTGGAAATAATTTTTAAAAAATATTTAAGCATTATAAATTAATACAATATAAAATTTTAATAAATTCCTTTTGAAAAAATAATCAAATGACTCTCTTAAGTTTAAACAGAGAGTATACATTGGTTTGCATGAATGATTGAGATCTCTTTAAATAGTATGCAACACCATCGGAATATATTAAACTCCAGTCAAGCATACATATATTTGTGTTGAGAACAATATTATTGTTACCAGCTTATGTTTTCAAAATTATGTTTTCAACTTACATTGAGCTGTTATGAAGATAAAGGAATGAACCAGGATGAACAATGACAAGAATGATTTTAATCTCATGCTTTCTTTGTCAAATATGGCAGTATGAAAACTGAAATAAATTACCATTACCTATCCATTTATTATCAGTATTGAATGGAGAAATTGTGTTCGCAAGATAGAAAGTAATGGTATTCAAAATTTAAATGCAAGTAACAATGAAATCGGACATTGTTTATGAACTTTAAAATAGAAATATTACAGAAATATAAAATCGATATCTTATTTTTTAAGGGTTATCTAACGTCCCACAATTCGATATTACTTAAGATTAATGTGTAACTTACTTTCATGGAATATAAATAACATTAAGATTTTATAAATCAAATAATTTAATTTTTACGAAGTTTAAAAGGTACTAAAAATATAATAATCTATTAATTATTAAATAAGAATCAATTTTTTACCATGAAAAAAATACTTTAAATAAGTTGTAATGTCTTAGGTCTAATCACATCCAACCAAGGAAAATAATAATAATATCACGCACTCACATGTCAAGTTTATTTAATGTCCTTCATATAAAAAGTATAAAATGTAACAGAACTGCCGTAACTTCAATGTCTCATCTGCGTTTGAAATCTTGCTTATACGAATCATGACTAACTTTTAATTTACTTCCTTGTCACGAGTTAACACATTGGCAGAGAAGTGTCTTCACATTCTTTGAAAGCAGTGCAAACAATCTCCTAAAACGTCAAAGAATATAAGAATTGACCGATTTATAAAGATATAGTGTTTAAATATATAATGATATAGATTTTAATGTTATTTTTAAATGTTAATAAATAAAAATTAAATGTTTTATTTCATTAGACAACGTTTCTTAAAACTATAACAAAAGCATTATTTAGCATACTTCATACTTCAATAATCAGTTAATGGATTCATCGATCGCACATATGAGAATTCATGTTTCTTTTTGAAATGTCTAATAAATGATTACGTTAAGAATTAAAGCATTTCAAATAATGGGGTATTTGTGTAGACACGTTCTTATTACTTAACTTTTTGATCTTGGTTTTTAGTGTGAACAATATTTCCTAAAAATAAAATGGCTAATGCATATTATTTTTAACCATCAGCACAGTTGAAAAAAATAAGAAGCACATTTAACAAATAGTGACCCTTTATTTGAAGCATTACAAAAACTTCATTTTTTTAACTTTGAAAGAGATTTGCGTTAACAAAATAATGCTTGTATACTTGACTTCTTCTTACATTGTTAGACTGGTGAAAACATTTAACAACATTTAAATCTCTAATAAAAATGCAGGACTAAACACAAACCATAGATAAGCGTAGGACGCAATAATCTTCTGTATAGAAGGAGCGTCTGTAAACAGATAAGATAAGATAAGATAAGATAAGATAAGAGAAAAATGATTTGAAAATCTTGGAATATAAAATGTGTGTGCAACTACCGGTAGTGCCCATCTTTCTTCTATTCGATTCTCTATTTTTTTAAATTTTTAAATCTCTGTTTAATTACTTGTTTCCATGGTTTAGCAACTGTAATATAATGCTAATTTAACTGATATTCTTGTATTTATTTATTAATACCATGAAGGCATTTGCTTAAACGTTTATATATCTATTTGTCCAATAATAAAGTATGATCTATTGTTTTTATTTTTTTTGTTATCTTACAATTATTTATTTGAAGTTTTTCTCCAAGTCCTCTTCTTTACGACATATAAGCATTGCTAAAAATATTTCTTTGGTTTTGCCAGGTCGGTCCTTGACCTAAAATTGTCAGAAAAACCATTCACCGTGCACAATATAATGACTTCCAAGTACCTTAATCGATAACACCAACCCAAAAAGGCAAATTGAAAGCAGGACATGTAACCCGGAGTTCTTGTGAAAGTGCCTTGTAATAAAATACTGTAGTTCTTTTTATGAACCAGCTAGTTTGATCGTAAATATATAACTACTGATTAAAAATACACATCTATATATATATATAAACATAAGACGCATTTCTTGTCTGCCTGTCGTCTGTCGTCTGGATGTTCCCTATCAACTAAAGATCCAGACAACCAAATAACGTGAACTTTGGTACACGTACACAAAATTATACCTGAAAGGTTATTAAACAGGTTTCGTTCCATATATATAAGATACTGGGGGCCGGGCCCAAAATGTAGTTTTTCCTAATATGAGCTCTATAAAAAAATAAAAATAAACAATTATCATATTTCCCGTGTAGGTAGAAGCATAAAACTTTCGGTAGTTGTTAAGTATCATTTGGAGATGGTAACAGGTAAAGAAATTATATAAATTATCACTTAATGGGGCCCAGGGGCCCTATTGTAGTTTTTTTCTTATATTTAAAACTGACTCAACACTAGTTCTTCAATTTCCCGTAAAGGTAGAAGCATGAAACTATGGGAACTTGCTGAATACCCTCTTATGACGATACTTGGCGAAAAATAATTACAAAATTTTCACTCATGGGTGACCGGGGGCCAAAAACTTTTTTTTTCTTATATGGTTTATATAAAACTGAATCATAACTAATTCCTCATCTTTCTGTTTAGGTAGAAACACGAACCTTGGAAAGTTGTTGAGTACCCTCGCAAGATGGTAGCAGTCGAAAAAAATTATTACTATCTGGGGGGGGGGCGGGGCCCAAATGTTATACATATAAGTCGCATTTGTTGTGTGTTAGTCTGTTCTCTAAAAACTAAAGATCCAGACAACCAAATAATGTGAAATTTGGTAGACATACACAAAATTACATGAGAAAGGTTGTTAGACAGGTTTCGTTCCATATATATAAGATGCTGGGGGCCAGGGGCTCAAAATGTACTTTTTTAATTATATGAGCTCTATAAAAAATAAAAATATAAAAATTATCCTATTTCCCGTGTTGGTAGAAGCATGAAACTTTCGGTGGTTGTTAAGTATCATTTGGCGATGGTAACAGGTAAAAAAAATATTTAAATTATCACTTACGGGGGGCCGGGGCCCTAATTTTTTTTTAATATTTAAAACTGACTCAACACTATTGTCTTCAACTTCCCGTGAAGATAGAAGCATGAAACTTTGGGAACTTGCTGAATACACTCTTATGACGATAATTGGCGAAAATAATTTTGAAAATTTGACTCATGCGTGGCCGGGGGCCTAAAACCATTTTTTTCCTTACATGGTTTTATAAAAATGAATCAACACTAATTCCTCATCTTTCTTTGTAGGTACAAACATACACTTTGGAAAGTTGTTGAGTACCCTCCCGCGATGGTAGCAGTCGAAAAAAAAATATCACTAGCTGGGGGGCCGGGGGCCAAAATGTTATACTTATAAGACGCATTTGTTGTGTGTTTGTCTGTTCCCTAATAACTCAAGATCCAGACAACCAAATAACGTGAAATTTGGTACGCATACACAAAATTACAGGGGAAAATTTCTTAAACAGGTTTCGTTCCATATATATAAGATACTGGGGGCCGAGTAGGTATAAGCATGGAATTTTCGATGGTTGATAAGTATCATTTGGCGATGGTAACAGGTAAAAAAAATTATATAAATTATCACTCAGTCTCTTGGGATTGCTCGTATAGACTTGCAGACACCATGCTTTTCTCATGGACAGTTGTATGTGGCCTGCTCCAGAGTTGGCAAAGAGGAAAGTCTTTTTGTACACACTCCAAATGGAACTGCCAAAATATGTGTCTATCACATTGCTTTAATTTAAATGTACCCTTTATTGCATGCAAATAAACAGTAAAATACGCTTCTACAGAAAACCTTATTTTAAACCCGGGAGAAGCCGGGTCATTGCCCTTAGTTTATAATAATTACGTATAACACTGAAGAACACATGTTTCTTTTAATCTAACAAAATACATCGATGAGTCAGTGTTGAAAAAAAATATCCTTCTATTTTTCATAAACACCTGAACCACCAAGTTCACGATCTATTCTTGTACTGCACTGAATTATGACAAGCATTTTCAATGCAAACCTTTCTAACACTGTAACAGGTGAATGCGTACAACAAAAGGTAGGCTTTAACTAACTTAAATGTAGTTTATAAATTCTGACCCCGATAGCTATTCAAGCATGCAAAAGCATTCTAAAGCTATACTTTATATCAAAGCTAGAGGTTTCACTTATAGTTTAAATAAGATCGATTGAGCAAGTACTGAAGATCACTTCCTGTTAATTGACATAAAATAAATATTTCATTTTATATAGAGTAGTTTACATTAAAAATTCTCTCTTTATTTTGGTTTTGATAAAAATATTTTTGATCTCTTTCTGTCGTTTACACGTTGCTAATTTACTAATAACAATGTCAAATATACGTTCAATACAAATTTGTGAGTGTGTTAATCCTAACTAGGAAGATGTTTATATCCTGCAGGATAGCGTTTTTAATAGGTACCACTTTTTTTCTTTTCACTTGAATAATAAAAATAAAAAAAAACTCAAGGGGCAATGAAATCACTCTCTGCGTAAGAAAATTTTTACTTACAAAGGTAACCGCTCACTTGAGACGTTCATTGACATCATAAAGATCCTGGTGTTAATTCCATTAAAATGTCTTTTTATTTCTTTATTTTACCACAGGTATTCCCCTTATAGCTCAACTTTTGTTGAACGATTCTTTCACGACTGGTGTAATGTTTCCCTTGTGCACCAGCCCTAAGTTCCCTCACTGACGTTTCTCTTCATGTCATATGCTTCCTAACACCCCCACCCCCTTTTTTCCTCCCACTTTATGAATGGCTTAATGTGATCGCTAAATAAAGAAGGGGTTTACAAACATAATGCTATTTTCTGTTTCTGTATTACATGACAGGTTGACAAGTTTTCTCAATGAAAATATGAAGCACAAGATCTTACTCTCTATCTCCTAGGATAACGACTTTTTTTTCCTGTTCGTGATTATCTGTGACCAGAGGTTGAATCCTAGGGAATTAACCACTTTTTGTTAAAACACTTGGAACTTTAGTTTGGTGTTGTCTTTTTACTTTATCTCTTCATTTAGATAAATAATAACAGTAGTTTAATTTCGATAACTAAGGGGTTATTAAAGTCGTATAATCAGATGTTATTTTACCCAGGTTATTTGTGGGACTGATAAAAACACATATGTCTGATTTATTTTTCTGGTTTTAATCAACGAAATAATGTATTTAATGATTTTTATAAAATATTTCATAAAACAAGACAAGACAATAACGAAACTGATTTCATTTATGCACATCATCATCATCATCGTCAGTCCTTTGAGTTCCTTGTGGAACATAGGGGCTCTGTCTAAGCTCGCCACTCTACACGGTACCTTGCCAGTCACTTCAATTCTTCCCAGCTCGTTTCAGTTCTTCTAACCTCGTCCAACATGCTCCGTCTCCTTGTACGCTTGGGTCTTCCTCGCTGTCGTTTGCCCTGTGGGTTCCAATCTAAGGCATGCCTAGCTCTGCTGTTATCTTTCCTAAGTGTGTGTCCAATCCATCTACACTCTCTTTCCACGATATGTTGTTATATTGTTCTTTTTCCACACCTCTCCCACAGTTTGGAGTTTTCGAACCATTTTATTTTCAGAATATGTCTGAGGCATCTGTTAACAAAGGTCCGGAGTCTATTTTTTGTTGTCTCTGTCGTTCGCCATGTTTCGGATCCATAAAGTAGGACCGTTTTAACGTTGGCGTTAGAGATCCTTACTTTTGTTTTCACAAAAATGTATGTAGATCTTCAGACCTGTGTCAGATTGGCAAAAGCCTGTCCCGCCAAATTTATTCTGTTCCCCCTTATACACTGACCACACTCCCAAGGTATACAAAGTTATTTACTTGTTCCAAGCTACTGTTTGCTACTTGTGTTAGTAGTTTATTTTCAAAAAATATGTTTGTTTAATGTTTATATTGAGTCCTACTCTTTTCCTGTCTCGCTCAAAGCTTTGATTTTGTCCTGCAAAATCTTGAAGTCTGTGGGACAGAATGGCCAAGTCATCCGCAAACTCCAAGTCTTCTAGTTGGGTCATTCGGGTCCACTGAATTACTTTTCCTGAGCTTGCATAAGCTTCTTTTGTGACCCAATCTAACACAAGAAGGAACAGAAGTGGTGAAAGGAGCCATCCTTGTCGGACTCCAGTTGTGACATGGAATTCATCTGTTAGTCTACCATTATGTACTACTTGGCAGGTGCAGTTTTCGTACAGATTTCGGATGATGTTTTTTTATTTTGTTTGGTATTCCATTTTGACTCATTATTGAACACATAGTTTCTCTATTAATGCTATCAAAGGTCTTTTCGAAGTCAACACATGTGGCAAAGATTGGAGATTGCCATTCAATAGATTGTTCTATAATTATCCGGAGTGTTGCTATTTGGTCAATGCATGATCTTCCTTTTCTGAACCCAGCTTGTTCTTCTCTCAGGAGATCATCGCAGTCATCTTTTACTCTGTTCTGCTAAAGACCTTGCTTGGTACTGATAGTAGGGTAATTCCTCGCCATTTCTCACATTGTAACAGATCCCCATTCTTTGAAATTTTAAGCAGTAAGCCCTTTTTCCATTCTGCTGCAGAGGTTTCAGTTGACCAAATTATGTTGAAGATAATGTGGAGTTGGTTAATGATTTCAGTTCCTCCTTCTTTTAGGTGGTATGTTATCTACACCTGCTGCTTTCCCTGTCTTTATTTGACTGATGGCCGTCCATATTTCTTCTTTAGATATCTCTTTCATATTTATGTCCAGTATTTCTCCTGTAATCAGATCGGTGGGTTCAGAGGGGTCGGTCTGTTGAGGACTCCTTGGAAATATTCTTTCCATCTTCTAAGATGGTCATCTATGGAGGAAATTACTTTAAATTGTTTATCTCGGACTGGTACATTATATTTCTTGCCACTCAAGAGTTTAGTAATTTTGTATAACTGTTTTAGATCTCCTTTTCTTGCTACTTCTTCTGCTTGTTCAGCTAGCTTATTTTAAAATGTTTGTTTGTCATTTCTAAGCATTTTTGTGAACTCTTTTTAAATTGTATGGTACTCTTGAGTTGTTTATGTTTTCTTGTTTTTGCTTGATTATTTTTTGTTTTGCAAGTTTCCTATCTTCAATTCTTTGCCATGTCTCATCGCTGATCCAGTGGGTTATTTTCCGGGGCGGGTTTTGGTATTTCATTGCAAGATCCTATAAAAATTTCTTTGAAGTTACCCCAGGTTTTGTCTATGTTTCCTTCATTATCATCATCTAGTTGCAGTGCAGGAAATCGATTTTATAGGGTTAGCTGTAGTTCGCTACTTTCCTGTGAAATTTGGAGCTTGCCTAGGTCAAATCTGATTCGCCTGTCTGTTTTTGGCCTTTGGTCATGGCTAGCTTTATTTATAGCTTGGCCACAACCAGATGGTGGTCTGATCTAATGTCTGCTCCGCTTTGTGTTCGTACATCCTGTAATTTGTTATTCCAGGTGCGGCATATAGTGATGTGGTCTATTTGAGTCTCTGTCTGGTGAGACCCACGTTACTTCGTGACAATTTTTGTGTTGGAAGATGGTGCCTCCAATCACCAGCTCATTGAATGTGCAGAATTTTGCAAACATCTCTCCGTTTCCATTCATATTACCCAGTCCATGTATGTCCATTACCTTCTCTCTCTCTCTCTATGTTGCCATTGCCAACTTAAACATTCATATCGCCCATGACGACCAGTATGTCTCTTTTCTGTATATTATCCATTATACTCTGAAGTTGTTCATAAAATGCAACTTTATCTTCCTCAGGTCAATGTTGGTTGGAGCATAGCACATAATGATATGGACATTTATAAACCTGGACAGGATTTGGGCTCTGATTATTATGTCTGAAATTGGCTCTCATTCAAGGTGGCTCTTAACTGTATCTTTATTCAATGGGAGTGCTACTCCATTTTCATGAGTGTCTTCTTCATTTTCTTTTCCAGAGAAGAGTGGGATTCCACCGGATTGAAGTCTAGTTTATCAAAATGTAATCCACCGTACTTCACTTAGTCCCAGAATTTGTAGTTTGTACTTTACCATCTCTTTGGCGACTTGGGCGCATCTGCCTGGTTCTTGTAGTGTTCGGAATTCCATGTTCCCAAGTTCAGCGGCGCCTTGTGGATGAGGTTATTTTTCTTTTTCATCGGTTTGGGTAGGGTGTTCGGCATTGTGGAATTCTTCTGTTGACATTCCCCACAATGCTTCATTAATTTCCTTTGCGGAGCTCTACTCTCGCCTCTGACTGTGTATATACGTGTGTTTGCTTTGCGTTCGGTTTTAGTAACAATCTTCTTTTTACATGGCTAGGTTGTTGGCCCCGCGCAAATCCATCTGAGAGGGTTCCCTTTCAGCTCTCTGGATAACTGATTTTTTTCGGGTAAGGTTCCCTAGCCTTTGTGAGTCCCTCCACCTCCTGCAAGGCAGTGTAATGGGACTTGCAGGTCAAGTAACAAGGCTTTAACACACAGTGTTCTGGGTAACAACTGTCTTTAATCACTATATACAATCCACTGTAATCAACTGTACAATCAGCTCGTATGCATCCGACATCGGTTGCTTCTTGAACCCTACATTTCTATTCAGCGATCCTCCCTAGCCTTTGACCATGCACGTTCACAGTTCACATCACAAACCACGTGTTTCATACAAGGTCAAGTCATTGCATTCTCATACAATGTAAACACAACAACACGTCTCTCACAGGCAGCAGATGATTTTATTTCAGAGTTTTCTCTCCTAGATGATTGCTTTCCCTAGCTAACGGCCTCATGTGTCCAGGTTTAGGGTTTAAGCGTTCTATATTCGCTTTTGCAGTCATTTCCTTAGATTTATGAGGCATTTTTAAGAGTATCCTTATGAAAGGATACCCCACCTCATCCTCAACGACAGCAAACCAGTGTGTCAATATTCATGGCTAACCTTTATATCTAAAGCTTGTGGTCGAGTGGCAGCGCACTAGACTGTTGTACCGATGGTCACGGGTTCGAATCCGTGTGAAGGCAAGGGTTTGTTCCCGGGGCCTAGGGCGTCCCTGAGTCACCCCGCTCCGAATGGGTACCTAACACTACATGTAGTTAGGCGGCTGGGTAATGCGTGGAACCCACAAAGCCGTGGCCTTTGAATGCTGCATCACTGGCCAACAGATCATCTGTCATGGTCTGTGGACGCAACTATCTTCTGCATAGAAGGAGCGTCTGTATAGATAAGATAAGATAAAGCTCGTTTCTCTATCCGCCACCTGAGGACGCGCTTAGGAGGAGATGGTAGCTCCCCCTAAGTCATTTTTGCACGATTTGACTATATTATTGTTAGATACGTAAGAAAACTGTAAAAAGCAATTATTTGTATAATCATTTAAACGTATAGGTCAAGTAAATGTCAAAGTATTAAGCTATAGCCGTACGTCAAATGACAGGACAATATTTTCACGAAATGAAATAGTGATTTTAAAGTTTTTCAGTCTTTCAAATAGTCCAAATATCATCACGTAACTCCTACTGAACAGCCCAGTCTTAAGCCCCAGGCTTCACATAATCTGCAGTCTTCAGGAAGTAGATAATTCATGGATCAATGCGTAAGATTAGCAAATATATATACAATGTGTTAGTGTAAAAATTTCAGAATTTCCAACAACTATAACTTCTGGTGTATCGTTTGTAATGTCCTGGTTTTCAGTTTTCGTTGTTTTGTGTTTTCCTCTTCATGTAAAGAATCTTGATGTGGCAATGAAATAAGTTTTACTAAATGTAATACTTACGAAGCCAGAAAACTGAGTGCACTGGCAGGCTCTTATATCAACGGTTTTCACTCGTGAAAATAACCTAACCTTTTAACATATGTATAAAACCTATGTTAAATGGGAAAGATTTAGAAAACAAACAGCTTAACTCTTATTAACATTAATTCACGCATAGATAAGTTAACGAAAGACAGTTAATCAATAAAACATAGCTTTCAATGACAAAATATAAAAGTATGTATAACTTATAGGGTATCACATTTCACAGAGAGATAGAATACCTCAGAGCATTGGTGTAAACAGTGAAATAATGTCGTTATTTCAGTTAAATAAGAATTAGGGAGGAAGCTAATTGTACGAATTTTGGTTGAGTTAAGCAAGTGGGGAATTAGGATTTGTTGATTCTCTTATTGTTGGTTTGGTTTAGACAAAATAAAATGTTGAAGAATAAAGGAAATGTGTAGATATAAAAACGGAAATAATTTCTCGGGAGAGTGCCAAGCTAGAGGCATATTTTTTCTCTTATATTATAAAATACTGCAGAGATTCACTGAACGTAACTTCCTTCTCCGAGTTTGATATCATGTTTAGTGTTAAATTGTAACGTTTTAACTTCCTTGTTTCAAGATAAACATCAAATAATATCATTAAATCAATTGTTAGGTCACTGAAAGTATTTTATCATATTAAAAAATGTATATATGTAACACTTAAATAACTTCTAAGAAATGGCTTTACAAATACCATCCATATATTTTAACCTAGTATGCTTAAAACATTTAGATAATTTTGTAGATAATTGAAATTCGTGAGAAGAAACTTTACCTTGATGCTTAACAATACCAACCCTGAGTACAAAAAAATATTTTAAAAAAAATGAATGAATGTTACATGTTCACGCATGTATGTAAATACAATAATTTTAAGATGTTGAATTTCAATTTGCTGAACTAGGGGCACTCGTTGAATTTTATGCTACAAAAGAACAAGACATTATCATACAAGGGAAACAATCGACTTTTTACACAAACCTGTGTTCCGGGAAAAAGCTTCCATGAATGCATGAACTTTTTCTTCTTTCGCTGTATCATGTTTAACATACATGCAATTGAGGTACCGGTTGTCTAACCTAAGTTGCTAACGTAAAACATCAGCTCTCATCGAGAGATAACACCTAATGTTTGTATTATCTTTCTTGCTATAAATCTTTACATTAAATAAATAAACAAATACTTACACTGACAGACGCTCTCATGTTTCAACTTATAAAACAACCCAATGAAAAATGAATTGTAACTCTTTATTGTTCTAGATAATAAATGTAAAGTGATATCACTCAATGAAAAGATATTTAGTTTTCGATATAATCATTACTTATCTTTAGCTTATTGTCAATCATGGACGCGAGTGGGTGATTTCTTGGTAGCAAGAAAATTTTACTATTACCTTTATTTCTTCATTTATTATCATGTTTTGTGCAGTTTACATTTTTGTGGAATTTCGCTAATTAAAAAAAATATGTTTGTGAAAAATGGTAAAACGTATTTTGATGTAAAGACAGACGGGCAATTTAACTTTTCAAAGAAAAACGTTGCTGTTTAAAAGTCACTTTGAATAACAAAACAAATATTTTAGTCAAATATATATCAACTAGCGTCATCACCCGTCAAAAATGACGGAAGTTTTCAGCTGAAATCTATTTATTTTGAAAAAATGCACTTTTTTTTCTTTCAAAAGCCCAACTTACTTGTCCTTGTTTGATAAATACAAAATATTAAACTTTCTGAAATGCACACAAATTATTTTATAATAAGAGTTGTAGGGCGCGTGCGGCGCCCCCTTTGTTATTTTATTTTATAATTAACCATCATCAAATCCTCTTTTTACATTGTTCCCTTTTCCAAAATTAAAATATGAGCTAAAATAATGACGTAATATAATATTTTTTACAGCGTATATTTAATTTGCACAACTTTTGATGCATTGGTGCAGTAACTTGGTGCGCTGCTTTCTAAAATTAGTAGCGTCACGGACAGACACTACAGACGTGAAATTGCAAATTATATTGTTTATTAGTGTATTACCCGTCAAAAATACGTGAGTTTTCAAAATGGATATATTTCAGTTTTTTTAATTGTCCCTTCTGCCTGAAAGCCGCATATTAAATAATCAGAAAATGTAGAGACCAAGAGAGAAAAATTAAATCTCTTTTCCATATTGAACAATTTTTTATGCGGACGTTTGAAAGTAGTTTTGCACTATATTTTTCAGGGTTATTTTTTTAAGCGGTGGGCTTTCCTAAATCTAGCTTTACGAACGGACATAGCAGAGTATATATTTTGATTATATATACGAATATATGTGTTATGAGAAAACCTCCAAGCTTAGGATTTGCGTTATATAAGTTTGCATGAATAATAATGATATAATCATGATAATTGTAAATGCATAGTGAATTACAAACAGCATAAAGTGATACTGCGGCAAAGAAGTTTGAAGTTCGACGTATTAACAAATATTGCTGAGGAGTCAACCGGACATTAACTTGCGGCATTGAATAGTGCGCACCAATTATGAGTGCACCAATAATACAGCACAGTGCGTTAAAAATAAATTATGTGACTGTAATGTGATCCACATCACGCATATCTGTGATTTGAAGCCGTTTAAGCTTCATCAATGATTATGACTTGTCAGTTTATTCGCCCATTTGTCCATACATTATTACCATTTTCAAAACATGTAAAAAATAAACTGTAATTTTACACATGTTAATAACTATTTATTTTGCATGAAACGTAGTAAGCAAAGTTTGTCACAGGATAACAGAAAAGATTTAACTTAGCAACTGTTAATCATATTTACATTTTAATAACCACATGTTATTAATTCATATAAACGTTTTTATTGTTGTCAAATCAGCACTTTTTCAAGATCTATTATGACTTGTCAGTTTATGCGCCCATTGGTCCATACATTATTACCTTTACATTATCAAAAACATGTAAATAAAAAATTGTAACTATTTACAAATATGAATAACAACGAGCTATTTATTTTGCATGAAACCTTTGAAGTAAAGTTAAGCACTAGATAAAAGATAATATTAAGGTATCAACTTTAATATACACGTTTTAGGAATTCTAATACACGTTTTCATTATTGTCAAATCAGCATCCCTTCCAGTTCTATATTAAAAGCAAAGATTTTTTATTTAAAATTAGTCTCAGACACATTGAAATATTACATGTAAATAACAATTTTAAAAAACTATTGTGGGGAGGAGTCCGATTTTTTTTTAAACATACAAATATGCAATCTCAAAGTGTATCAAAGAAAAACAAACGCTAAACTTAAGCATAAGTTGACAAATTTCAGTTTTAGTAATAATTAATGGCTTTGTAGTTCAAAACGCATCGAAACTTGACAACCGAAAGACAACCAATTGTAAATTTCATAAACTGAAAAACGAATGTTACATATTAATATAGAAAATTAAATTTATAATTATGTACATAATATTGACATGGACACTGTTAAGTACCTGAATATTGTTTGTGAATTGTTAGAAATTTAGAACCATTGGGGGTAGGGGTTAGAACCAACCAACGCTACAGTTGACCTTGGGTCAAGCGAAGTTATGCAAATGAGGCCGTGATGGTACCTACTGGGAACATTCCATCACGTGCCATGAGGATGAGACGTAGGGTTTGTCCAACCAGGAGAAAGTTTTCACTCAGCCAGATCAAAAGCAAAAAGGGTTTTCTGCTCTGCTCTGCCTGGGTTCGTGTTAGCGACCAATCGCAGTCAGCCAGAACGGTAAGTAGACATCATTAAAACAACTTTTAAAGAGTATCTAGATTATATCCAAACTTTAAAGTAATGGCCACCACTACCCTTAACCTGACTGTTTAGCCTAGTACCTACAACAAACCGGGTACTATACTCCTTTTGTTTTCGGGACCGACGGCGTACGATGTGCCCATTGAGGTGCTAGTTAAGGAAATGGAGGCTTAGTTTAAAATTACATGGGACCAAATAGAGGCACTGTACAACCTGGAATCGCCCACCAGGTGGTACTTGAACCTGGAGGAATCTGCCAAAGCAAAGCACTACGCTAGGCTCCTCAATGGAGAGATTGGGGATCTCGATACCCTAGGATTCGTGGGCCTCCTCGTCCACGAGGACAAGTTGGATACTAAGATCTATCTAAACTGGGTCCTGACCATGATAGGTGGGGAAGGGGTTATCGAGATTGCCCAGTACCTGGCTCTACCGGGAACCCCAATCAGGATTTCACAGCACCCCTACATCGCCTCCAAGTGGGCCTTATACATAACGCCCGGAAGGGAGATCCCCCATTACCTGCTGGTAAACGCGGGGGTCTTCAAGCAGCATAAGATCTGGGTGCAGATCCCCGGGCGACGGGCAAAATGCTTTCATTGTGAAAGCACACAACACTGGTCTAACCAGTGCGACAAGAGAAAGGGGCAATCCACCAAAGCTACAAACCCACCTGCAACAACGACAAAACCGGCATCAGCATCAGCCCCACCAAATAGCTATGCCGTTGCTACCTCAGGGAAATCTAATACTACACCCTCACCGGTATCATCATCCCCACTCTCGACATCAGCATCAGCACCAACCTCACCATCAACCTCATCGACTGGAGGGAAAGTGAAGTCCCGGGAGGGCAAGCGGACGGGAAAAGAAGGAACAGAAGAAAGGACAGGACATAATGGAATCGGCAAGAGATTCAGGTAGGGTGGAAGTATCAGAGAAAGAAAACCAGGAGGATGACGGTTTTCAGATGGTAGAAAGGAGAAGGAGCCGGTCGTCCTCCCCGGCTAGATTCAGCTTCAAACGCCAGGGCAGTAGCAGCATCTTGGTGGAGCAGACAAGGAGGAAATTACTTAGGAGCGATCTCAACAGGAGCTTCAACCAGCAGTTTTAAACAAACACCATAACACACTACACACACATCAACAGTTAGGCACACGAAAATGGCAGACACCACATTAACAATAATCTCCCTCAACATTAGGGGATGCAGAACGAAGGGAAAATGCATCATTAAATTAGTTAAAGATCACACACCTGACTTTATCTTTCTTCAAGAAACAAACATACACACGGAACACGACGCCAACACTTACACTACAAGTTTAGGCTTTAAACACACACACGCATACTACAGCAACGGAAAAAAAGGCTCGGGAAATGGAACAGCCACCATACAAACATCAGACAGATGGATGATCACGAACAAAGGAAACGACAACGAAGGACGGATAACCACAGTTGTCGAGTACCAAATCATATGTTTGAGAATCGTTTGATTTTAGAACCGTTGGGACATAGGGGTTCAGACATCGGGTGAGGGACGCTAACCTTGAGGGACGCTAACCTTGAGGGACAAAGGAAAAGATGTAGGAATGCGGGTGAGAGGCCACCTAAAGTTTTCAGGTCGAAATCGATACGTCGGCTATAGGCCAATTTTAGTAGGGATGCTGTTTTGTATTTGTGTCGGGGGTCACCCTAAAGTTATTGGAACGTAGGGCTTAACCAATAAGAATTAAGTTTGTCACATGTACCATCCATGGGACGAAAGGTTCAACCAATGGGAATTTAGGGCAGGCGTGGGTGAGCGGTCTTTATATACTTGGACATAAGCAGGGTTGTTAACAATACTTAAAAAATTTATTGGCAATACCAATACCAATACTGCCTGTAAAATCTATTGGCAATACCAATACCAATACAATTTTAAAACCAGTATTGCAATACCAATACCAATATTTATTTATTATTGCCTTACCAATACCAATATTTGGGTCATTCGAAGAATAAAACGCAAATACTAATTCATCGCTCTATATCACTTACATCGATAAACGATAACACATTTTTGGCAAATTTAGACAATGTATTTTTAAACCAAATTTTGTTCAATAGTTAACACTTGCTTCATCAGTTTTCCTCAAAGCATTCAAAAGTCTTTGACAACATATTAAATAAGTTGGCATACCTTAACGCCCTTAAGCAACAAGATTTTTAATATGTATACTGTACACATATTGTGAATGAATGAATGGATGGATGAATGGATGAATGAAGCAAATGACTGTCATAGAAAAGCAAATGATACATAAACGGTTACACATCATACTATAGTAAAAACAGTCAGACCGAGTCAGTGGATTGCATCACATCTGGAAAACTAACGATGAACGATGAATTTTAGTAGAGTTCACAGGGTAACGCCACCTATTTGGCCGTTACCACTTAGCCAGGCGAAGAAAAGTAACCATTTCAAAATGCGCACTGCTCAGTCGTGAACGAAGAGGGGAAAATACTCGTCCTCCTAATGAAAACAACCTTTCAACAGCAGCGCTTGAAGGAAGTCCTGTATTCAGGTCTATGTATATTTTACGGATATGTGGATAGGCATCCAATGATGCAATACTGTCTGAAGTGTCTGCCAAGTAATTATTAATTTCTTGATTCACATCAGGTGAATCATTCACACGATGTCGTCTGGCTGACAATCCAGCGAAGAAGTCTGGCTGATTATCTGTACCATCAGCAGCAGCCGATGTTGCTTTCCAATCATCAGTAGGAGCAATCAACAGTGATTGTGAAACGCGTCTCTTCAGTGCTTCAATAAGATGCGAACGCTGTAAATCATCATCTATCCAGTCCAACTTGAATTTGGGATGTACAACGGATGCCAGCTGAGCATCAGAGCTGTCAAACATGTTTGAAAATCTTCTATCGATGGCATTTAAAAGACATGAAGCTAGTGGAGAACAAATTACGAGCCGATCATTCTTTCCTTGATCAAGAAACACTTTTAACTGAGCCTTAATCACGACAAGTGTTGGTAGAAGGAAATCAAGTCCAATGTCTTTTTTAGTTTCACCCTGCAAAGTATCTAGTCCACAGCAAACAGGCTTCATAACAGCAACATACTCTTTAACAAATGTTTTCTGTACAGGCTGTAGTCTTTTGATATCAAGTTCATCACAAAGTTTGTCAAACTTAACTTCCATGTCACTTACGCAGAGAATGTTGTAAACTCTGGTGACAGCATCATACATTGAATTCCACCGGGTTTCATCAGGTGTTACCAAAAGCATACCAAGTGAATCCTTTATCTTTTCAGAAGCTACAACTGATCGGTTTTGTTTATTCCAGAGAATTTATTGAGTATTGCTTTTAGTATTGGTTAAATATCAATACCAATATCAAAAATAATTATTGGCAATACCAATACCAATATCAAATTTCAAGAAGTATTGCAATATCGTCCCAATACTTAAAAAAGTATTGGCAATACTACCAATACCAATACAATATTGCAATATTAACAACCCTGGACATAAGACACATTCGCTCTCTGCATTCCAAACCCTTGTAGGACGGGTCTTGTGAAGGGAGCCTTGCTGGTGTGCAGGTTGGACTTAGATTATACTTAGGATAGTCAAATGTATAATTGTTATGTTGAAGTAGATGTAGTATTCTTTTATATACTGTATATTCATTAATTGGTTATTCAGTTTTATGACAATTTATGTGTATGTTATTTCAGCAAGTAAGTGTAGGGTAGTGTACCTACAGTGGAGCAAGTAAGTGTAGGGTAGTGTACCTACAGTGGAGCAAGTAAGTGTAGGGTAGTGTTACCTACAGTGGAGCAAGTAAATGTAGGGTAGTGTTACCTACAGTGGAGCAAATAAATGTAGGGTAGTGTTACCTACAGTGGAGCAAGTAAGCGTAGGGGCTAGCATAGCCAAGCTTACGTAGTATAGAAGTTTGAGCACCGGACGTGCCACTGGCAAAAGTGGGCTATACAACCCTGAGCCGGACAGAAGACTACTGTTGGTAAACAGTGCAGCCAGCTGTGACGCTGTCAGTCACTGGAGTCGTAGAGGGACGTGGTGTTACCGGCCTCCCAGACGATGAATGGGTTAATAGCATCGCTGACCACTGAGGCGGAACATGGACTGACCCCGTGACCTGAGACCGTGTGTGATGTGAGATCGGCAGACATACAACTGGAGCTGGCCGATTAAGAAGTCATAGAATGTATTTGTGAAGTTAAGTTGTAATCTGATTGTATTTACTATTTGAGTTATTGAGCTATAGTCTATCCATCATATTGTGTAATCTATTCCAATGTGTATTTATATTATTTACTTAATGTAATTAAATATTCTCTCTGTTGTGTACAGAGGTGTTTTGTGTGCTTATTTATATGTATTAGGTATTGTAGCGTAGTTCTATACTAATACTTAATACTGGGGGCTAGAGCCGATTAGAGGTAGATACTATAAAGATAACATTTTTGTAAGTAGTCTGGGAGCTCAATTAGCATCCCGTAATCTGTAACCCTAGACAACAAGAGTCATATACAAGTATTGATGTCTATAGAATATAGTCCACAATATTTAACAGTGGTATATAGACATCTGTTGTATCCATCGGTGTTATGTTTCCATATACAGTAAATTCAGTTCTTAACATTGGGAGCTCGTCCCAACAGTTCGTAACAACAGTCAACATCACAAACGACCACCAAAAGTACACACTTATAAACATATACGCACCAGCAGATAAGAATAGGAGGAAACCTTTCTACGGGAAACTCCCACAATTCATAGATAATATTCAGGACAGGGAAGAAATTATAATGGGAGGAGATTTTAATTATGTTAACGAACCATTAGACTCCACCAACCAATATAGATATAGAGAAGAAAGTATTATAGAAGAAAATAGTCAGACGGAAATTATAAGGTACATTACCGACACATACAGCCTGACTGATGCGTACAGGGCAAAGTACCCCAAAGGGAGGGAAACAACACACCACAATACCTCGACACAAAAAACGCCAGGCTGGATAGGCTGTATGTGCCAACATCTGCAACAATATATAAGGCAATACACATAGAAGACACGCTTAAATACACAGACCATAAAGTAATCAAAGTACAGCTAAACGGACACAAGGATAAGGCCATCGGACGGTCTCTACACTGGAAATTCAACAACACTCTTTTGGAAAACAACGCATACTTAGAAACAAATAACTCTTATAATCAAACAGTACACAACAACAATACCAACTAACAACATAGGCAGACACCGGGAACTCTTCAAATCAACAGTGAGAAGAGTTACCCAGACAATCGCCTCACGCATACACAAAGAACGTAAGGAGCGAGAGAAAGAACTCAGACACCAAATACCAATATTAAAATTAATCGACCACAACGACCCTGAAGTTATAGAACTAGAGAAAGAGTTAAAGTCAATAAAACAATACAAATACAAAGGAGCCCAAGTAAGAAGCAGAACACTAATAGATAATCTAGAAGTCCCAACAAAACATTTTTTTAAAGTAGAAGAGAACATCCGGCGTAATAGCAACATTCAAGCAGTCGAGGAGAGCAGTGGAAGGATACAAGAAGACAACGAAGAAATAGTAGACACATTCATAGACTATTACACAAAACTATACACTCACGAACAAACAAACCCAGACATCCAGGATAAGTACGCGGCTTACGCGAAGACGCTGGCGGAAACACAGACGGCAGAACTGGACAAGCAAATAGAAGTCACAGACATTAGGACGGCGCTAGACGGTATGAACAAAGGAAAATCACCCGGACCAGACGGACTGACAACGGAATTTTATCAACACTTCGCTTCACAGGTGACGCCACTCCTCTAAGCTGTAATAAGTGAAGTGTTCAGGAACAAACAACTCCCGCCCCACATGGGAGATTCTTATATTAAAATACTCCCTAAAAAGAAAACAGATAGAACACAAACTCAAAACTATAGACCCATATCGTTACTTAACACTGACTACAAAATATTAACTAAAGTTATAGCTAACAAAATTAAACCTTACCTAAATGATTTAGTGCACCCAGACCAACAATGTAGCATTAAAGATAGAAATAGAAATAACCATAACCACTTCGTTAGAGACCTAATATATTATGCCAAAGATAAGAACATAGCAGCAAGTATCTTGGCCCTCGACTAAGAGAAAGCGTTCGATAGAGTATCTCACACATACTTACACAAAATACTTAATAAAAATAATCTAGGAAACTACGTGTGTGACTGGATTAAACTAATATAAAAAAATCCCATCAGCAAACTTCTCATTAACAAAACACTATCGGAGGGTATAGAAATACAAAGATCGGCTAGGCAGGGATGCTCACTTTCACCCTACCTATATATCCTGGCGATAGAACCAGTGCTAGAGAAGATTAGACTAGATGACAAAATAAAAGGAATCAACCTATCAAACAGAGGAGAAAGGAAACTTTTAGCATACGCGGACGACACCATACTATTCCCGCAAAACAATAACTCAATCAATAGGATAATGGAGACATTTAAAGAATTTGGACTAGTGAGCGGATCTAAAGTAAACATAACGAAATCAGAAATCATGGGAATTGGGAAACTCACTGATAAGGAAGACTATCCCCTTAATCTGGAAGGGAAGAAGGAACTACACATATATGGAATAACTTTCACCAACAACCCATGGGGGATACACAAAGGAACATGGGAATCACTAATTAAATTCGTAGACAAAACAATCACCCGATACCAATACACATCAAAGACAATATTTGGAAGGAGCACACTAATAAACACCTTAATCATACCTAAATTAATTTACGTAGGAAATATTTTTGATATTCCCCCAGAAACCTTAACAAAAATTAACTTAATGATTAGGAAATATATCTTTAAAAACACAAAATCGAATTTAAAAAAAACTTCTTTAATGCATAATAAATTAGATGGAGGAACAAATCTACAAGGTATAGAGACAAAAATTAAAGCCATGAGGATCAGATATATAGGACAGGCAATCAAGGACCACAAGGAACACTCACTAACGCACTACTACATAGGCGTCAGACTGACACGTCTGACACCTATGGATAACAAAACACCACACTACCTGGGGACGAGACTCCCCTCTTTTTATCAGACAAGCTTACGCGCAATAAGGAATAACGAGAGCTTAATCAACAAAACAAACAAGGAAATCTGCAACCACCTGAGAGATCGACAGAAAACCCCTCATCTCGAGAGAATCAGGTGGTTGCGACATTTCAACCAGATAGAAATAGAAGACACCTTTAAAAACGTACACATTAAAGAAATAGAACCTAGAGCTAGAGAAATAACTTTCATATTAATGTATAATATGACACCAACTTCAGGAAGACCTGAACATCAAACAGTCCATAGTGTCACGTGAGGGGGAATAAAACATGGCGACTGAGTGTGTGGTTCTATTTTACGGACGTGAGATATACTCGATGTAAATTAATGTAAATAGAAGTTGTGATTAAAAGTTATATTATTCAAACAGTGCCTCATAGATTTATTGTGAGACAGAGTTAATTAGGTCACGCCCACTCGGCTATGTGACACATAGGCCAAGATGTCCTCTCTGTCAATATTTATTAATAGAGACAGAGAGACATCCGCTCTTGGAATGCAAAGAAATACAAAAAACCAAATCCACATTAACACAACTTTTAAAAGCTGGAACAATTTACCCAGTTTCCGCCGCAACCCCCTTTTTCTTTAAAAGTCACCCTAAGAACTAGGTTCTAAGGGGCTAGACTGTGGGGAACAGAGCCTTGCTGAAGGGGTTCAGGTTTGTTAGACTGTTAGACTTATAAGGATAGTCAAGTGTATGTTAGAGTTAGATGTTATTATATTCTTTTATGTATTGATTGATCCTGACGACCCTGAGCCGTGACGAAGTGAGAACCAGTGCTGAAGACGTACCTGAGGGGGCACGACTTTGAAGTCTGGGAACGCCCACTAAACTAAACACATATTCTGTAGGCCTGAGACTAATCTCTTAAGGCCTTGGCTAGAACCTGGGCAATCTGCTCCATCTGCTGAGCATTGCCATACAACATTGTCTTTACATGGGACTCGCCCGCCTCCCTCACCCCCCCGGCTATATCGAGCGCCGGGCAAGACGTCACCAGGTGTTCGACTGTCTCAGGGGCTTGGCTGCAATGACGGCAGTTCGAGTCCCTGTTGTGGTCTAGCCTGTGAAAGTAAGAGTTGGTTGAGCAATGTTCTGTCCTCATCTGAGTCACCAAACCCTGGTGTTTGCGACTCAGGTTCCACCACTGGTCTGAACGGCTTGGCCTGGGCATGTTAGCGAATACCCCTCTGGCTGTTGTGTTGTCAGCCCACTCCTGGTACCACTTATTCCGAAAGTGGTCCTTTAGCCAGTTTTTTGCCCCGAGATAGGTGACTGGGGTCTCTGGTTGGGGCAGTGCTGCGCCTGCTTTGGCCAGGGAGTCTGCTTTTTCGTTGCCATTAACATTCACGTGGCTCGGGATCCACTGCACTGTTACCTTACCTCCAAGTCTTTCGAGTCTACCCACGTCTTCCAAGATGACGTCAACCAAGTGGGTACCACGATTCTCACTAGCCAGGACTTCGAGGGCTGATCTCGAGTCACAAAACAGTACCGTGTCGAAACCAAATATTTCCGACCCCTGCAGTGTCTGGTGCACACTTTCCAGGGCCCTGTGTATAGCCTCGAGCTCCGCATCGTAGTTCGATGCCATAGTCCCACAGGGACCTAGAAGTTCTTCTCTTGGTGGCCCTCCTATTGGGTATAAGATGAGCGCACCGTATCCTGCAATTCCTTCACTCGAACTGGCAGACCCATCCGTGAACACTTTCACTACTTGGGTTCCCGCGAACCCTTCTATCGTCTCAAGGGCAGCCGCTTTCTGTACATGTTCAGGGCTGCGTTTCGTCACCGCTGTGTCAGTCAGAGACAAACGTATTTCGGGACGTGAGCATTCCGCATAGGGCGGTTTGAGTGGGACACTTATAATTTGTCTTCTATTTTGTGGGGGTTTGACGTTCCTATCAAGTTCCGTTACTTGATGCATAAATGAGGAACGTTTCAAACACCCACGTCCGCCCCAGTTGTGCTGCATCTGGTAGCAGGGCTCCCTATAGTCTAACCTGCGATACCTCTCTGCAGTCGTTATGATTGCCTTGTCCCTACGAATATCGAGCGGTTCTACGTTTGCAATGACTTCCACAGCAGCTGTGGGTGTCGTTCTGTATGCGCCACAGATAAATCTTAAGGCCTGGTTCTGGATTCGACCCAGTTTTTCCAATGCCGTTTTGCTGGCAAAGGCTTGGACGGGCATGCTGTAATCCATAATCGACCTCACACTACCCAGAAAGAGAGCTCTGAGTGTACTTGCTCCAGCGCCCCAGTTCGTGCATGCAAGCTTTTTCACCAGGTTGAGCTTGGCGGTAGCCTGGGAGCACAGGTCTTGTACAAAGTTATGCATTTGCACCTTTTGATCCAGTTTGACTCCCAGGTATACCGGTTGTTTGTCCCATTTGAGCGCCACATCGTTTATTTTGAGCACTATCTCCTCTTTGAGAATGGTTCTGCCGTTAGTGAAAAGGGAATAGACCGTCTTCTCGGTATTGATTTCCATCTGCCACCTCTGCATGTACCTACTGATATACGAAAGGTCTCGCTGCAGTAGCTGTTGCAGTCGGTTGGCATCTTTACCGGTGCTCCAGATGACCAAGTCATCTGCATACATAGCCGCGCTGGATTGCAACATTCCAGGGAGGTCGTTGATGAAAGCCAAGAACAGTGTGCAACTGAGTGCTGACCCTTGGGGCAGCCCCTGTTGCAGCGTTCTCTTACTGGAGGTTTCACTGCCATAAATTGTTTGGATCGTCCGGTTTGTAAGGAAACCTTGGATCCACCTGTACATGTTGGCAGTTACACCTAGGGCTTGTAATTTCAACAACAGACCGGACCTCCAGACCCTATCGTAAGCCTGTCGGAGGTCGAAAAAAATTGCCACAGTATGCAGTTTCTTCTGGAGCCCGTCGGTTATGGACTGTAGAAGACGGAGCACTTGATCAATCGGCTGTTTTCCTTTACGGAAACCAGCCTGACTGATATTCAGACTATTCGTACTTTCCAAGTACCAATAGAGCCGGGCATTCACCATTCTCTCAGCTACCTTCCCCAAACACGATGTTAGGGAGATCGGACGGTAGCTGTTTAGGAGTCCCTGACGTTTACCTTCTTTAGGGATTAAGACGATGTTAGCGCTCAACCAAGCTCCAGGCAGGGCACCCGTGGCCCACGTCCTGTTTATGATATTCAATAGCGAGGACATTGCTATCGGGCCAAGGTTTTTAATCATCTCGTTATTGACTTTGTCCTGTCCTGGTGCCTTGGCGGCTTTGCACTTACTGATCGCTGTTTGCAATTCGGTCATAGTGAAAGGAGCGGTAAAGACCTCAGCATGCGGTCCCCACTTCTGGGTCTTTTCTCCATGTTTCCTGAGACGGTTCAGGTTACGGCTCTGACTGGTTTCTTTCTGTTTTAGGCTCACGCTTGCAAAATGCTTATTCAAAGCATCGGCACATTTTGTATCTATGGTTACAGTGCCTGTGGTCGTTTGCAAGGGGCTCGGATTTTTCGTTTTCCCCATACCAGAAAGAGAATCAATCAATTGCCACACCTTTCTTCCGTCTGCCAGGTTAAGTTTACCACACGAACTAACCCATTCTTCCTTCTTCGCCTTGAGCGTTTCCTGTCGGACTTCAGCAGTTAGCTTATTATAGGCAGCACGAGCAGCCGCCGTTTTAAGTTTCCCTGCTTTTTTCCTTGCCTTCTTACGTTCACGAACGAGACCCGCCAGCTTTTTGTTCCAGAATGGTCGGAACTTTCGGTGTCTACACGTTCTTGGAATGGATTTCCTGGCCATTGACAATATAACTCCCACGAGGTCGTTATAGGCATTCTCGATTGACTTGGGGTTCTCTGGGTCTTCAGTTGAACCCGCGAGCGTGCTTTCAATCCCGCCACGGAATTTTTTCCAGTCGGCTTTGCCGAACAGCCAGTGTCTTCTGGCAAAACGTGCCTTCACCAACTCTATGTCTATTTCTATGAGTATAGGCTTGTGGTCACTGCCAACTTCCGGCATAACTTTCCATCCTACCTTCGCCTCTAGCTCCGCCGAGACTAGGGTTAGGTCAGGACGTGATTGGGCACTATTGCCGGTGTGGAGTAGTGTCGGAGCACTATTTTTGTCTTGTAGCCTTATTAAGTTGGTAGTAAGCTCGACCTCCTCTAAGTATCGCCCTGAGGCGTTTTTATCGGGATAGCCTAATGCTTCAGTATGGGCATTAAAATCCCCTGCAATTACATAGTTCTTAAACATCGTTGTGTTGTGTAAAGGAAGACACAACGTGTTTCTCGGGGTGTTATAAATATTAGAAATGGTAAAAGTTTTACCAGCTTTAGTTACGCTGAGTGTCAGGGTATCTGTACCACTAAGTACTTTGCTCTCTACAATCTCCGCTGTGAGGTTGTTTTTCACTAGAGTAACCAGACCTCTGCAATTTTTGTATGCACAGCGATGTACTGAGTAACCCGTAATGTGCAATGGGTTCTTTTTCAGCAGAGTTTCTTGCAAAAGAGCAACGTCCACCATCTGCTCGTGGAGCAGCTTAGTTATTTCAGTTATCTTGCCTCTGACACCACAGCAATTTAATTGTAAAATGGATAGGTTTTTGGGGAGCTGAACCCTGGCAGCTAGTCTCTCCGGACTTACAGTAGCACACACGCCTTGTGTCGTCCTGATCCCCGTCACCGACACACAGGGGAGGGGAGGGTCCGTAGTCCTCCCATGATTAAGACAATCTTGAGGTTTTCCAGCCATATTTAATGAATGAAGTGGGCGCATTTTATTACCTTCTCCCGGTCCGTGCATGTTGCCATACACGTACCTTTGCCCTGGGAGTTAGACTAATGAGTCGAGTCCTTTCACTACGCCACTCATGCGTGGTTTTGTGCGTCTGTTGCTTAGAGCAAGGATTCCTTACAGACATGGTTTGACGGTGTGCGTCAGGGTTGTTGGTTTCAGGTGCAGTCAATTCCACACCTTACTCGTGTCCCGGGCCGCGTAGAGGCCAACCCTTTCCGGCGACGGGAACGCCCACTAGAGTTAGCGGTCAAACGAGACGGACAGGTGGTCAGTCTCGCATAGGCATTTTGGAGGCGGAGCCAGGGGTCTGAAGAGGAGAAAGGACCTGGACCGGTTGATTAGTTGTGAAATTAAGAAGTTAAGTTGAGAACACAATTTACCTTTATTTTATACGTTTTGTAGCTGAATATTATTGTCAAGATATTCATAGTTTGTAATCAATGCCATTTTATATTTGTATGTATATCTTTAATGTAAATAAATATTATCTCTCTGTTGTACACCGAGGTGTAAGTGTCATCATTTTATGTGTTTAAGTATTTTAGTTCGAGACTAGTATTAATACTTAACACTGGGGGCTAGAGCCAATATTGAATGCATGTATTAATGAATATTACCCTAGACCAGGGGTGGGCAAACTTTTTCTACGGAGGGCCGCATTGAATATTGTATCGTCATAGGCGGGCTGCATATACATTTTGTCTACTTCAATTACAATTTACAAAGTTTAAAATATGAATTAATGATTATAACCATGCACTTGTCATTTTATTTCACATAAACACTCTACATGTACATTGCATTTTAAAATAAGAACTGACACGGTTTCTATTTGATAATAAGATTTTTTTACTCATTGTTATTTCAACAAAAGTTCACTGTCTGTTACCTGTCATAATAACTATGAAGAAGTAGGAACATAATTTACATATAAAGTGACCATAGAGTACAATTATAATGAAGGAGAAATATGTAGCTGTTTACAATTTTGGATAATATTCTTGAACTGTGGAACCAGTTTACTGGTTGCGACTCGCATTACTGCATTCAAATTGCTGTCAGTCAACATCAATCTGTTCTTAAACTTGTTTATTTTCGAACAAAGAAAAAGCTTGCTCACAGATGCATGTGGTCCCAAATACTGACAAAATTTTGTCTGCATAATTTTTTAAGTGTGGAAATGCTGCGGCTGGCAAACAGTCATAAAATTCCAGCAGAAGAACTGACTTGAACTTCTCCTTCAGGTTATAATCTGCTTGTAGGTCAGTCAGCTCGAACTGTATATCCTCTGGGGCTGAATCAGCTTCTGAACTAAATGACGAACTGATGATGTTGAAGAGTGGTTCGAGGTTCTTGAAGTCTTGGAACCTCCTCTCAAATTCCACGACCAAGGCATCCAACTGAGCCTTGTAGTTGTCAGCCGTTTCACCAGAAATGGTTTTCTGTTTTAGCACAGGAAGAGGGCAAAACCTATTTTCATCTGCTTGCCTAGAGAACAAGGAGAGCTTTGCCTGAAATGATTTAAAATGCACATACATTTCATGTGCAAACAAGCTATTGCCCATGAAATTTGACATGCGTTTCATTTAACTTTTCCATAATGTCAACACCAAACATGAAGTCTGACTTCCACTTCTCATTAACAATGTTAGTAACAAAATCACAAACAAAACCCTTCATCTCCTGGAGCATAACTATTTCTTCCTTGAGATCCCACACTCACATCAATATCTTGCCCAGACTAAGCCAGTGGACACTGATGTGGTAGATAATATAATAATATTCAGTTTCCAAATCTTCAAGTGGTTAAGTGCCCTGGCTCTGATGAGCTTTATCACACCGACAACTGGGTCAATAACATGGTTGATATTCAACTTAGCTTTTCAAAGAATTTCCTGACGGATGAAACAGTGGAGAGGTAAGAGTGTATGGTCAGGTTGTTCTGAGAGGTAAGAGTGTATGGTCAGGTTGTTCTGAGAGGTAAGAGTGTATGGTCATGTTGTTCTGAGAGGTAAGAGTGTATGGTCGGGTTGTTCTGAGAGGTAAGAGTGTATGGTCGGGTTGTTCTGAGAGGTAAGAGTGTGTGGTCAGGTTGTTCTTATGTAATTATTTTTTGAAATCAACTTCCCAAGACGTACGTTTTTTCAAGTCAAAGCACGCGCTCCATCGTTTGTTACACTTGATATCTTGTTCCATACCAACCCTGTTCTTTCAACACAGTTCTCAACAGCATTGACTGAATCCTAGCCTGTAGTTGTGTCTTTGAGTGGCTCTACACTAAGTAATTCCACGATAGCTCAAAAGGAGTGTAAATTCCCCGTATAAATACCAACAATTGAGTTGCGTCATGTAAATCGGTACTTTTTTGCAATGCAAGAGAGTACTACAAAAAGTCTTTGCTTGCATCTCGAATTTGGTGCATCAAATTGTCAATAATTTTTCAACACGCTTGACTGGAGTTCTCCTTAATAAAGAAATGCTATCAAATTGTGTTTTCTGTTATGGGCACATAATGTTTGCTGCATCTGACAAGCATTTCTTGATGAAATCGCTGTAAGAAAAAGACTTGCTCCGATTTACAATCTTATGGAACAGCACCAAACTAGCTTCGGTTGCAGCATCTTGTATTAAAGACTGTTTGGTGAAAACAGTTTTCTGCTTCTTTAAACTGTAAACCAACTCCTGGCTATTCCTTTTTTCTCTCTTCGTTCAAATTGAACGTTAAATTGTGCCCGAAATCCAAATGTTTTATTTGGTGGGGTATTTTTAAGTTGTACTCCTTAAAGACGCTCACACACTCACGGCAAAGCAAGCAGACTGCTTTGCTGCCAACGTGCGTGAAGCATAATATACCAGTCCATTCTCATTAAAAACATGGCATTCGTCCTCAATTTTTTGTTTTGATTTTTAATTTTTTGTTTTTTAAACCGATTAATATTCCATGATTCGAATCAAATACTCGAAAT
Organism: Ampullaceana balthica; assembly: GCA_944989445.1. Lineage (NCBI taxonomy): Eukaryota > Metazoa > Mollusca > Gastropoda > Lymnaeidae > Ampullaceana > Ampullaceana balthica. The sequence goes on along the minus strand of CALYLW010000177.1, from coordinate 144,073 downwards.
TATATATTAAAAAATATAGCAAAAAATCTCAAAAAAGAAAATTTACATCGACATAAGATCGCAACATGTACATGCCCACGGGCCGCATAATATGCCCTGGCGGGCCGCATGCGGCCCGCGGGCCGTAGTTTGCCCACCCCTGCACTAGACAACTATAGCTTAGGTACTTGGTGTCTAATACCATATAGATATTCAGTCCTTAACATTGGGAGTTCGATGTTAACAGACACATACACAAAAACGGTCATTTAATACTAAAAAAAAATATTAATCACATCAAATAAAACATTGTTCTTTTTACTTCGTTCCCTTCTCACATTAATAAAAGCTCAAATAATGACGTCACGTCATAATATTTTATGGTGAGCAACACATTGTGTTATAATCTCGAAAGCAACTTTTTAATTTTTTATCGGGAATTACCTCGCATAGCGTCAGGACTCACTGACAGACACTACTGACTTGCGTGACAATTGCAAATTATATAGTTTTTTGATGAAAAAATGCTGTGATTATATAGCAACATTTGGCTTAAATTAGTATATTAGACAACGATAGCTTGTCTCTTCAGAAATAACGTTTTAAAAATATATTTGTTTCGTGCAGTTGTAAACCTTCCCATTCAACATTTTAAGACATGTATCATTGTTATTTATATTTAACCAACGGTGAACACATTCTTTACAGCTTACATTCCTTAACAACATTTATAGAGACTTTTATGATTGAGAATTGATGTTACTACCCACATTATTTTACTCGAGACATAGGCAGTGAACAAATCTAGAATTAAGTCTAATGAAGCGTCAGAATAAACGTAGGATGCAAAAATGTTTTGTATAGGAGAAGGAGTATCTGCAATGTAAAAGCTAAAGGGGATCAGATGGGATCTTTTCCAATGTTCATTGTATCATTTGTGTTTCTATTAAATACAAATGGAGGACAAGGGCTGATGGGCACTCAATTTATTCTACAGTATGGTCATATTATGCCCCATTTACGTTTAGGCTTCTACTTCCCCAGAACCTTGATAGTATGTATAACTCTCTCGATAACTGTCCATTTTAAAAAATAATTAATTAATACTGCGCTTTGAAATTGTATATCGAACACCAATGAAATTGTATATTGAACAAATTGATCAATTACCATTTGGAAATATAATGTATATTTCGATATGTGGCTAAAATGAATAAGCTGAAATTTTAGGGATATTTAACATTTTTTGACAGTGGGTTCATGTATGTAGATAAAACAAATTACAAAGAATATTTTGAGCTACACCTTTCAACCTAGGAAGTGTTTAAGTCTTGACAGTATATGTTCTTTTGTATCTGTTGGCGTCAATAATAAAACAAGTGTAAGTGATCTCTGAAACTGATTGTACGACAAGACTTACAAATTAATTTGTTACAGTTTTGACTCACGGAGAGTCTTGACCTCAAACATCGAGCCTGGCCTTTGTTAAACGTTTCATTCATGTCCAAGTCGAGAGAAATCAGCACAACACAACGATTTGAAATCATTAATTTTAATATCATGTTTTCTCTACAATAGATTTTAAAAAATAAAATTGCAATTAATAATCACCCTATGACTGACTGAATATGTAACACTCTATAGATTAACAGCACATGATGTATTTTTTAAAATCTAAAAAATGTGTCATGTTTTTCAGTTTAACTGGGTGAAGTGAAATTGTTGGCTCTTTGTAGTAATTATTTTACAGGAGCATCCTGGCAACATCTCCTGGTCTTTTGCCGAGCCTTGCCCATTGTTTATGTTCATGTTGAGTTGGAAATGCCACGAATGTATATGTCAAAAAATGGAAACATAAAATTGCCATCTCGCAGTTGTCCTCACATGCAGTAACCCTGGGAACTGTCGGCATTTAAACAATCAGTGTGGAGGAACGGGCCACAGCTGACGATAGACAGATCTTCAAGCAATCAATGTAACTATCTGAGAGCGTGGCGTCTAACAGCTTATCAGATGATTTGTGGGAACAATCGCTGACCAGTGAGATGGAACCGGAGACAGACTAGTTACTTAAGACCAGGTGTAAGAGCTGCAGGCTTCCTATCCAGTGGATTTAGGCCCATTGATGAACGTTGTATTCAGTATTAACGTACCCTTGCATTTTTTACCTATGTAATTGTTATCGCTATATGTATACATATATTTTATTTGTAATTCATTTCATGTAATTAAATTCCATTCTCTGTTCGTAGACAAAGGTGTTGTCATGATTCATTTATATCTTAATGTTTTAGCTTAAAGAGAGGGTATATGACACTAAGGACATGTATGGATCATTTTTATGAGTAGGGCTGGTAACGATTAAAAAATAATTTTTCAAGTAATCTGTAAAAATTAATCGATAAATCGATTAATTAACAATTAATTTTAACACAAATAATACAGATACAACTGAAAACCTCAAGGGGAATAACAAAAACAGGTAATTGACAATTTTTGTTTTAATGAGTTAATTCCGCTGTCACTTGTTGCCATGTTTTTTTTACGTCTGCACGTCTAAATAAATTTATTATGATAACCGGGAAAAATTTGTAGGTAAAAAAAAATTATCATTATTAACTATTAATATTGATAAATAAATTGAAAAAAATATATTTTCTAAAATTTTAATCTAATTTAATTTTAATCGATTAAAATAATTTTAATCGATTAAAATAATTTTAATCGATTAAATTTTTAACGATTAATTGAGCAATTAATCGTTAATTTCCGCATCCCTATTTAAAATTAATTAGCTATAAGTACACTACCTCACATTTAGGAGCTCAATTAGCATGCTGCTCCTAGACACATAAACACGAGTAATTAACATGTCCTTCAAGTCATTTAAATAAGTAGATAATCCAATAAATAACACTAGACATTCACCGACTCCGTGGTTAAATGAGTTCTCAAACACTCAATTTTATTGTTAAAGGTATGCTTAGATACGCCGGATTTAACAAAAGTAAACTTTAAATTCAACCAAATTGATAGGACTGCGGCTCTGAGGAAACATTCCTACCCTAATTTGGTGACATTGATGATCCCCCTATCTAGTAACAGTCCATGCATGCTCGTTTGCTGAGCCGAGTTTGCACCGAATTTGTAGCGTTGAAGTAAGGAAAATTTCACCCCTCCTATGTGAGGTCAACTTTAATTATAGGCCTTAGTATCTTGGAGGAGGATGCTAATTGGGCTCCCAAATGTTAACAATGACTATATCTTAACTAAATACATTGAGAAACATCAAAGTGACCGTTCCCTTCCTTTGAAGTCGTTCCACCGGCGATGCTCATTGGGCGTTCCCAGACTGTCAGTCACACAACGGGTTTTCTCTGGTGGCTGAACTATACTCAAGCTTGACTTACTGCACATGTACATACAACTTTCCTTGAACAATTTACTGGCTAAACAGGCTAAAATTAACTTTACTTCTTCACTAACATTTACTGTCTAGAATAAATAATAGTTTAACAAACATTAACTAACTATCAGTACACAAGTAATAATAAACTAAAGTATACAAACAATACATTTAAAACTGTACCAACTATAATTATCACTTATCAAACCAACCTCAGACAGTTTCCCAGCAAGGCCCTAACTATACAAGTCCCACTACTCACGTCTCAGTATGTGTTGGAATGCAGAGAACGAGTTGTTTGACAATTCCATTATTTATACCCCACTCACCCACGCCTCGTGTCCCTCTGCCCTGCTCTCCCATTGGGCGTTACACTGTCCCAAAGGTCGAATACCTGGCTACTCTGTTCTGATTGCTCAGTCCTAGTCTAACAACTTAATGGAGCAAAACTTATGCTTGATCGCACAATTAGGGTCAGGCACCAGGGTCACGCGTATCATATGACTTAGGTTATGACATCCAAAATGACCCAGTGGTTCTAAAAAAGTGTTACTAAGAGGAACACAACAGCCATTTTCCTGGGTGTCCAGGTGGCCCCCTCAGATGGGAATGTTCCGGGGTGAGGGACCCCTAGATACTTGTTCCACTTTTCATCTTCTTCTTTTTTATATTTTTTTAAATTTTTATTTAGGATGGGGGGACAAAATTGCAAGGAAAGTCAATAATTTTATTTTGAGACTCAATCTTCTGGGTAACGAAAATGACAACCTATGAGGTGAGAATTCTTTTATTCATTAAATTTGTGGACAAACATTGATTTTTTTCATTTGTTATTTTTTTTTCAAATTTAATATTTAGATGGCCAATTTGAATGTTACCATAAAGAATTTGGGGAAAACATGAAAAAATTATGAGATTTAAAAAAAAATAATTTTGGTATCTTAGCCTAAATTAAATTCATGGATACTGTTGGATTGAAAGAGTTAAAAAGAAAAGTAATTTTCTGAAATACTCGTCTGCCTGGCATGAAACATCCAGACTGATTTCATTTTTTGCTTGAAATAAAGAATGAAACACTAACCTGATGTAAGAACTGTGTTCGATATTTTAATTATAAACTCGATGCCCCAAGTAAATGCGCAACTAAATTAAGAATTAGAAAAGAATTAAAATGGACCAAGTAACATACAATGTTTAACATTTGCAAAAAATAGTTCTGATTTTGTTTTAATAAGTATTTAGATTAAAGTAATATTTAGATTTTGATCTAATTATTTACTTTTCGGTTAAATTTAGAAATCTTATTTATATTGATAAAACTTTAAGATCATGGTTCCTTAAACAATTGTCTAAAGACAAAAGTATATATAACATAGTGCATGTTAAGACATTAATGTCAAACTCAGTATTATCACTTGCCAATTATTATTACAGCAAGTGCTAATTTTAAAACTAAACGTTCACACTTTATATATATTAGAAATACAAATAAAAATATTAGCATCATAAAAACATACTAGAAATTCATAAATTATGGCATTATAAAGTATTGTTTACTACAGTAAATTATTGTATACAATAAATGATTGCAACACAATAACGTGTCAATTACAGATACGAGGACATCAAGAGGTTACACTGATATTTTCATATTTTTCTTTGCCAACGCCAGTAACTACGGAGTTATTGTTCTTGTTAAAAGACACAATGTCTGTTATGACATCATAGCCATCAGCTAGAATAAAAGAAATGGAAACAAATTGTAGAATTTTTAAATTAATATTCCTACATGATTATTTATATAGATTGGTAATTCACAAGGCACATAGTCTTTTCTATTTGGATAGCTCTTTGTTAAATATTAATGAGTCTCAAATTTATTTGCCTTAACCCCGAATTTTGAAAAGAAATCGTCTTTTCCCATATTCTACTTTCAGCAAAAGTATTTAAAAATATTTGATAGATATTTGTATTTTCTACATACCCTGTTTACAGGACATATATCTATTTTCTAAATGCATATGATAGAAAAATAATTTTTTAAAACTTAAACAATTTTCAAAGATCCTTTCCTTTAAATATTTATCTAATTCCAACTCTTAATGCTAAAGAAACAAATACAATTTTTAAAAATATAAATTTACAAAATGTGATAAGGAAGTTTGTGTTGTTGATTTAATTTATAAATAAAATTAAATTTCTGTTATCTCTCATTATAATATATCTTTGGTGTATAGCTATTATGGAACCAATTTAATTTAGTATGGTAACACAAATAACAAATTCTAGCATACTTAACAACTTATTTTTGCTAATTTCAAATACAGGAAGTGATTTTTTTTTGACATCTGCCTGATTTTAATAACAAATCTTTAAAAAGCTATTTTAGCATGAATAAAATAACGGTAATTTATAATGCCAAATATAATTATTTCTTGAAAATATGGAGAACTTCGCCGCTCACCTGATTTATCCAAAGTTTGATATTGATGATCATTTTGTGGCATTGGATCTACATGATCATAATGTCGGTCTGTTGTATCACGTTGTTTTGGTGGCGGTATTTGTCGTCTTCTGAACCAGATAAACATGACGATACCGATGACGATACCAGTGGCCACCATGACACCGATTCCTATTCCTATTCCAGTGGCCAGTTCATTGTCTTAGTTTTATAGTAAAATAAACATAGTTAATTTGACAAATATAGTCATTGCTATAATATACATAGGTCGTACTTTACACTGCAGCTTTATTTTTAAAAAAAAGAAAATTTTACAAACATTTTTTAGCCCAGCGGATAGACCGAAAGACGGAGGATGGATGGATGAATGGATGGATGGATATATTAAATAGAGAAATTGATATGTGGATAGTAAAACAGAATGACAGACGAAGAGAAAGCAAGTTAGATAGATATATATGTAGCCGTGTGGGCTTCTAATATACAGTATTTTATAGTCAACAATAAGGTGGAGGATTATAGTTATCAAGGTTTATTTGTTTTTATAATTCTGCAACCAAACACGTTTTACGTTGGGACCGGAACAACACACAACGCACCAATACGTCACTCAGTCACTACTTCCCAGTGCATCTCGGTGCGGTGCACATGGTGCGGCGCTATGTGGGTACTGTGGGTATGCACAGTATGTACACTATCACAGACCAGGGGCAGTGTGTTACTGGCCCACCGGCGTGTCCCTGCAGTAAAACATACTCTAGCAGACGGCTACAGTTTCCCCAGGCCCCTGAATGCCAGCGCCCTCGCTGGTCAATACATAAAAAAAACGTCACATATAATTATAATGATAATTTTGATAGAACTCTAATTTAAAAAAAACCACAGCAGGTCTGAGTAAGCCCTTTGCTGAAAAGGACGCAAAATTAACTGCGTGCCCAACAATGCATGAAAGATATGGACAAATAATAACACCATGATTATAACTAAAGTTAAAAAAAACACAACAAAAAGTCAATTTGTTCGAAAAGCGTCTCTTCGACATTTGGTCACTCGTCTACTTCTGGGGTATGTTTCAACTTGTCAATGTTTGCGCGTTCAGCAATACGTGCTGATCTGCGCGGTTCAACCGGGAGGGGTAAGTTTATTCCTGCACCGGGTCGATTGTCTCTGGGTCGCATTGTAGAGACGATCACCATATCTTCTTCTTCATTTCCACTTTCAGAGGGTGGTATATCTGTGGGGACTACCTCTGACTCTGGTACGAGCTCCGATAGAGGTTCCTCTGCCAAAAGAAGATCCTTCCGATTCACTGTTCTTTCCTCACCTCCGGCCAGGGGAAGCAGTCTATATACGTGTCTGTCCGGTAAGCGGGCAGTGACACAGTATAAATCTGGTTTCCAATAGTCTTGGAATTTATTCCGTCCTTGCACTCTATTACGTAAATAGACAAAGTTGCCTACTGATAGAGGATGTTCGCTCGCATGCTTGTCCTTGAAAGATGTCCTTTCACTAGCCTCCTGTTTCAGTTTCTGTAAAGCGAGGCGGTGGGCCTCTTGCAGCCGGTAGTGATGTTGTCTGACCCAGTCGGTACCTGCTACCGCGGCATCCGTGGGTCGATGTAAAAGTTCGTCAATGGGGAGCCTAGGGGCCCTGCCAAACAGTAGATGGTAAGGTGCAAATCCCGTAGAGGCATGGGGTGTATTATTGTATGCCTGTACCAATTCTGGTAGAAACACTGGCCACTGACATTTCCTTTCGGGTGGTAAAGATCGCAGTAGGTTGTGCAGAGTTCGATTTAACCGCTCACACTGTCCATTTCCCGGAGGATGGTATGGCGTGGCATGCGATTTCTTGATGTTGTATAAGGAGCACAACTCAGCCATCAGTCGCGATTCAAAAGACCGACCTTGGTCACTATGAATTCGTATTGGGACGCCATATTTTTGAAACCAATCTCTCACTAGTACGGTGGCCACGGTGACCGCCTCCTGATTACGGGTGGGTACAGCTTGAGAAAATTTGGTAAACACGTCGGTGATTACCAACACATCCTCTCTGCCATCACTGGCGGGCTCTAGCTTGGTGAAGTCAACAGCTATTATCTCACAGGGATATGTCGCGATAATCGGAGTTGACGTAGTATGCAGCGTGCCAGGAGAACGTCCCATTGTGCAGCGGCTGCATGTGGATATGTACTCTCGTACCTGTGCATACATGCCAGGCCAGTAGCAGCGCGATCTTAGGAGCCCAATTGTTCGTTCCACGCCCTGATGACCCATGGCATCATGAAGCGAGTATAATACTTCAGGGATAAGCCTGGAAGGCAACAATAACTGATCACAGTTGCCCTGGGCTGGATCCGTTATCCTCCTAAACAACAGACCTTTGTGGAGCAACAATCTCCTGTGTTGGTTACGTAATGTCCTGCTTCCCTGACCTGGTCGGGGGCGCTCTGGCCATGCCTCCAGCAGCGGACCAATATTTTTATCCTTTGTCTGCATTGAAATCAATTCGCTGCTGGACCACCGAGGTAGAAAAGTATTCCCTTCAGTCTTGCGGCCTACTTCTTCTCCCGCGGGCCCTGTATGTTTTCCGGTTGGCATGGCGGCCTCCAGCTTCTGACATTGTGCTTCATGTGCCACGGCAATTTCTGCTGGCACCGCGGTGGCCGTTTGAAAATCCCCTGGAGGCCTGGACAGAGCATCTGCCGGATTCTGTTTCCCCGGCCGGTATTTAACATCAAAGTTGAACTGTGCCAACTGTGCGGCCCAGCGTTGTTCCAAAGCACCCAGCGGTGCGGTACGAAAGTATACCAATGGGTTGTTATCAGTGTAAACAGTGAACGTGGCACCAATTAGATAGTGACGGAACTTTTCACTGATTGCCCATTTCATAGCAAGAAACTCCAATTTTAAACTACTGTAGGAGGCCTGATTCCTTTCAGTAGGTCGTAGACGTCGACTGGCGTAGGCGATTATGCGTCGTGCACCATCCTGTTCTTGTGATAGTATTCCACTTAGTCCCTCATGACTGGCATCCGTTTCTAGAATAAAGGGCTTCGTGAAATCAGCATATCCCAATATGGGTGCAGCCGTGAGAGCTAATTTAAGCCGATCAAACGCCTGTTGGTGTTTTTCTTTCCAGAGCTCAGCTATTTTAACCGTCTTCTTGTTAGACCCCTTACTGCCGAGGGTGACAAGATCATGAAGTGGTCCGGCTATTTCTGCAAATCCCTTTACAAATCGCCGGAAATAGCTGGCAAAGCCTACAAAACTGCGCAGCTCTGTTATAGTAGTTGGGGTGTGCCAGTTTCTCACCGCCTCCACCTTAGAAACATCACAGCCAATTCCCTTGGCTGATATGGTATGGCCTAGAAAGTTCACTTCACGCCTTTAAAACTGGCATTTGTCTGGGCGCAACTTTAAACCGGTCTCTATTATACGGCTCAGTAGATTATCAAGGTGTTGCAAGTGTTCCTCGAACGTCTTGGAGTAGACTAGTAGGTCATCCAGATAGACCAATAAAAATTGGAAGAGGAAGTCGGACATGGTGCGTTGCATCAGTCGTTGAAAGGTTGCCGGAGCCGAAGTGAGCCCCATGGGCATACGGGTATATTCGAATAAGCCCATAGGGGTGACAAAGGCGGTCTTGTGCTGGTCCCCTGGATGCATGGCTATCTGGTGGTAGCCGCTGGCTAAATCAAGAGTTGAGAAGAACTGGGCTCCAACTAAAGTGTCGAAGGATTCTTGAATGCGTGGTAACGGGTAGGCGTCGCCCATAGTTTTAAGATTTAGTTTCCGGTAGTCTACCGTTATACGCAAGCTGCCGTCCCGTTTCCGCACGAGGACGATTGGGGCGGCAAATGGGCTATAACTCTCTGTGATCACCTTCTTTTCGATCAGCCCTTGAATATGTCGTTGAACCTCTTGAAGTTGGTTTGGGGGTATTCGACGATAAGACTGAGCGACGGGCTTATTATCTTGAGTTCTGATGCGGTGAAACACAGCATCTGTGTAGCCCAGATCATTTTCGTCTTGGGCGGCTCGACGACAGAGAAGTTCCTGAAGCTGCCGACGTTGATGGTCGGTGAGATGCTGCCCTTCTATGCCTACTGGTGGAACCTCACCCGGTCCAGCGGTTAACTTATTACACGAGACTAGGATCTCGTCAGCCATAACATTGAATTTCACAGCGTTATTGTTCTCTAATGACTCCACCGGCTCCAATTGGGCGATTTGTGCTCGTTTAGCTATGAATACACCTTCACCGGTCATGTTAGCCACCCGCACGAGGGGACTGGCAGATGAGCCTACTAGTGTCGGGATGACTATCAGTCCCGGAGGAAGCGTTTCCTCACCCGGGGATGCCAGTAATGGTTGAGAGGTCGTAATTTTTCCGATTCGGACGTTGGCTACTGAGAGGGCTGGAATGAAGCTCTTTTCCGCTACCCGTGCAGTCTTTGGTCCAGTAATTGTCCCACTACGGATCTCTCGCACCGTGGATTCTAGAAATGTTGGTACCTGGTTTGCGTGGGGAAGCCACCTTTTCAATACATTCATTCCCAGCAGCACAGGAACCTCTTGTTTTCGTACTTGTGTCACCAGGTCGTTTGGGGTCTTGACAACGAGGAACGGGACATCTTGTAGATGCTGCCCTAGTAGTTGCACATCGACACTCATGATTCCCAGATATGGCACCTCAGCTCCGTTGACGGCCCGTAGAGTTATGAAGCCGGTTTCAAGGGTGAGGTGGCCAAGATGTTGGGATGCCCATGTTTCTGTGATGGTGCTTACTTCGCTCCCCGTGTCAATAAGTGCCGCAACCTGGTGACCATTTAGGGTTACCTCCAGGGTTGGACACGTGCCAATGAGTCCCGTTGACGTCCCCGTTGCGTGTCTGTTGACCGCATCGGGGTTTAGAAGTTTCCCTGGTTCACAGGTTGTCTTCTTTGGGTGATCTGTTGTCTAGGCAGCTGCTGCTGAGGATGTTGTTGGGGTGCATTATTTTGGTTAGCAACGTACCTCTTTTTGGCCCGGCACTCGTCTTCTATGTGACCTCTTCGATTGCACCACATGCAGGTCAGGGTGCCCCGCGGAGATGGTTCCAGGGGTTGAGTGGACTGTCTGCGTGCGGGTTGCCGATGTCGTCGTGGATCCAGATCCAGACTAGGCTGTCTGGGAGCTGGTGGACAGTGGACACCGTAAAAGTCCATGTCCCCTCGCTGCTGGTGAATCGACTGGTGGAGACTGTCTGCCACAGCTGCGACTTGCTGGTCTATGTGGGCCATTAGTTGTTGTGTCATCTGTGCCAAGTCAGGGAGAGGTACTGCGGAGAGCTGGGCAGCTGCGGCGACGTCAGAGAAGTCCTCTCTCATCCAGCGTTGAGCCTCCTTCCGGACTTGCTCATAAGAGCTGCCAGCGTGCAATCTGGCATATGCTCGTATGTCACGACGTAGGGCGGCTGGCTGAAGGCCTTGGATGAAAGCATCTCGGAGCATGTCATCCGCCAAGATGCCAGGTCGTGCAGAGTTCGCCAGTTGAAACAGACTTCTTAAAGCCGCTGAGTAATCGTCGACTGTCTCACCCAGGCCCTGTTGACGTCGGTAGAAGGCTGCTGTTAGAGTGCTTGCGTCTCTCTGCTCACCCCATGTCTGCGCTATCAGACGTAACAGTTTCTCAGGGGTATTGATCTCCTCCGGTGCCAGGTCCAACACTTCCTGGCGGGCACGCCCCTCTAGGGCGCCTATGATCCAGGTAACCGCAGCGGCAGAGGGCATGGGCTGTAATTGTAGTAACAGTCGTGCCTCTTTCACGAAGGGTTCTGCCCCACTGTCACCCGTGAACTACGGTAGCTTTGGCAGACGACTAAACTGTATCTGTTCCATAGCTGAGAATTTCAAACAATTCACTACTTATCACAAACTATCCTCACTTTAGAACCCTCCTCGCAGCGCCAAAACTGTAGCCGTGTGGGCTTCTAATATACAGTATTTTATAGTCAACAATAAGGTGGAGGATTATAGTTATCAAGGTTTATTTGTTTTATAATTCTGCAACCAAACACGTTTTACGTTGGGACCGGAACAACACACAACGCACCAATACGTCACTCAGTCACTACTTCCCAGTGCATCTCGGTGCGGTGCACATGGTGCGGCGCTATGTGGGTACTGTGGGTATGCACAGTATGTACACTATCACAGACCAGGGGCAGTGTGTTACTGGCCCACCGGCGTGTCCCTGCAGTAAAACATACTCTAGCAGACGGCTACATATAGATGAGTAGATGGATAGACAAAATGTTTTATACAGAAATTAAGTGTCATATCTATGAATGAAAAATGTACTTACGGCTTCTATCCTCCAATTTGCCTATCACTATTAAGAGAAATTAAAGACAAAATAAATTATCACAATTATTTGATTTCAATTGCCATTGCCAAAAAAAAATCAATATTTTGTATTAAGATCATTTTAATAAAATAATAGCGATATGATGTTAGTTTGCAGCAACATTTATCGATATCTATATATAAATTACAGTTTCATGTCAGCTGCTTATAAGTTTTGAAGGAAAAAGTAACAGAAAATAGGATAGAATGTAAAAAAACAAAAATAAAATTGATAATGATGCAGAAATTCACAGCGAGGCATTAACAAAGAATTTCTACGTGGCTTAAAAAAAGAAGAATCGGGATAGAAGGGTCGGCACAAACCAAGTATATATATATATATATATACACTAATTAATTTTTTAATCTTTTAAATCAAGTATATAAGTTAAGATAAGTGATAAAAGTGCAGCTACGAAATTGATTATTACTATATTAATATCTGAAGGTTTAAAGACATAAAACTTTCAAATTCAATTTTCCATTAACTGACCTTGAGAACAATCAGCTCCTACATATCCACTTCTGCATCCATTAAAACAATGTCCATCGTTACTGTCACAGTATCTTACATCAGTAAAATTTATGTTACAGTTTGGGTTACAACTTATTTTACAGTCTTCTCCATAAGTGAAACTGTTACACTCTATGTATATCAAAAATAGTCATTTAATTTAGCCTTTAATTGCAATACTTACAACACACCGTGAAAAAATAAATTTAGTTTCTTTTGAAATATAAATGAACATTTAATTTATCTGATATGATAAAGGAACATGAAATACAACAAAATGAAATCTCTGATAATAGCAACATTAAAAAAATTTAACAATGTCTTAAGGGCATATTTAAGGGGGATACTAACCTTCTTTACATTGAGTTCCTTTGAATCCAGGCCTACAGCTGATACACATCCCAGAGTGGATCTCACAAACTGAATCCTTACAATTGGTAGGACATGACGTCATGCAGATAGGACCGTAGAAACCAGAGTTGCAGCTTGTACAGTTACCAAAGTTGATTTCACAAAGAGACTCCTTACAATTTTTAGAACATACGTTGTCACATGTCATGCCGTAGTATCCAGGTTTACAACTTACACAGTTACCAGTTGAAACATCACACAATGAATCTTTACAGTTGGGTAAACAAGGTGTTCTACAGTTGTTGCCATAGAAACCAGTCATACATTTCAAACACTTCCCTTCAATGACGTCACAGACAGAACCAGTTTGAACACAATTTTGTGAACAGTTTGACTTGCAGTCAATTCCATAGGAACCAGGATCACAATCTGGAAGGGGATACATTTTGAATGTTTTAATTTGCATAAAATTGAGTCTCATAAATTTACTGAACGCTTATCTATCACTTTGTATGAGTGTGTATATTTCTAATAGCAACATTTATGTAATATTTTGTTAAGAAAAGATTAAGGCCGATATCTTCAATAATAACTAAACATCGCCAATACGAAAGAAAAATAATGTTGCTGTCTCGTTTGAGATTAAAGGTTTTACTTCCCAAATTTGTAAACAGATCTTTGACTAAAATATTGTGTTGCACAAATAAATTGTATCGCTCTTGAATAGAAATGCGGGGGAAATTTCCCTTTAAATGGCGGTAAAAATCAGAATAACAAGGTTTTAGTTCGATTTTTTAAAAAAATGAGTTTTTGCCCCCGTGATGTTGTCAATGTATACATCTTTCATAGAAAGAAATAATGCAACAGCAATTTGATCCAATTTTTCAGAAAGTACAGAATGCAGTCGTATCTCGGTGTATGTCTGCTTTGGTATGAGTCTAACTTGATATAAGTCCTGTTTGGACGCGAAATTTTTTGCTTGGTATACGACCTTTGTTTGGAATACGACTTACGTGCTCCACACAATTTTGACCGACTTCCCCCCTCCACCCTCGTCACATGTCTTCACAAAAAGTTAGATCCCCCTTAAAACACAATGTCTCAAAGCTGTGCGCTACCCCACCCCCCCAACCCATAAAAGCCGTATTTCCTATTTGAAAATGAGCATGTTTGAAATCAAGTTATTGTCATTTAAGTTTTTTTTTAATGTGAGGCTACAATCTAATATCTTCAGATCAATAATTTGGAAACTAAACAAAACAATTGCTTTCAAAAATTGCTTCTAAATTACCGGAGTCTAACGAAAATTGCTTCTAAAATTACGGGAGTCAAACAAAAAAATATTTTTCAAAAATTACTTCTCCAATATTTTTCTAAATAGTATTAGCTATTGTTTGACATTTATTTCAACCTGATAGATGTAATGGTTGGCGAGAAATTGACAAAATACTGATATTTTTGGTGTTTTTTTTTATTTTCCAGAAAATCCACTAAATCTTTTTGGTATTTTTTTAGCCGTTGCACATCCTTGGGACCTCCTTAGCATATTTGCAAAGACCCGAACAATCTATCTGGTATGGTTCAGGAGGAGTTGCATGTGCAAGCGTTACAGACATTTCGAATCTATAAACGCAATTTTTCCAAGGGAATTGCGTTTAAAATGACATTAAATGCCCCCGGGTCAAATCGGTGCTGGATGTAAATATCAAAACACCTTTTACTTTTAATATGGATCATGTTGGATATATCTGTTGGCCAATATTTGTCAATATCGTGTAAAATAAATTGGAAATAAAATGACATTTAAGGCCCCTGCCAAAACGATGCAAGATGTAAAGTTGAAAGGGTCACAAAATTTCAATCGGAATCATGATGGAGATATGTGTCTATATTTGTCAAGGTCGTTTAAAATTTAATAGAATTACAACGTTACAAATTTACCACCACCAACCCCCCCCCACCCCTCAAAAAATAGATAAATATATAAATAAATTTTAAAAAATTAATAAACACAAAAAACAGTTTTGCCCCCTCCACAGAAGGATTTCACATTAGGAGATTAGTACCATTTAGAAATGTAATATAGGCCATAAAATTTTATGTACCCCGTTTGGCCAAGATCCATCCAATACCAATTTACTGTTTAAAATACCATTTATGCCCCCGGTTAATTATAAGTGGTATTATAAAAACTTTAATGCCGTAAACTTGTGGGAACGTACTCAATAACTTTATAAAGGGTTATGGCGAGAAGATGAATACTATTTATACAGTTTACATTAGAAAGAAACATTTAAGGCCCCCGGTCCTAATCGATGTAAAATGTAAATTTCAAAGAAATTGTTAATTTAAACCTGGATCAAGATGGAGATATGTGCCAATAAGTGTCAAGTGTGTTTAAAATCTATTCGGAAATAAAGCTTTAAAATTTACGAAATAAATATATGGGGCCCCCGGCCCCAAAGGAATGGACATCGGGAGTTTAATATCCTTTAATATGGGCCGTCAAATTTTTATAAACCAAGTTTGGTCAAGATACATCCATTTACCCAATCGCAACTGTTAAAATAACTTTTATGTATCTCATGTAAGAAAAACTGACATTTTGGATCATTGGTCCCTGGTCCCTTTTCACTGGTATTTTAAAATATTTTTATGGAAGAATCATTTGTGGGAACGTACTAATAAATTTACATTTAAATCGGATGAATACAATAATATTTATACAGATTACATAAAATTTAAAAAATGGTATTAAGGACACATGGGCCCCATTGATGTCAGATAAAAAGTTCAAAACACCTATTAATTTCAATCTGTATTATGATGGATATATTTTCCAACTTTGGTCAAATCGAGTAAAATGCAATGGGGAATATAGAGTAAAATTTTTTAGAACAAACAAAAATGTTTGTGCCCCGGGCCCAAAAGGAATTTCATTAGGAGTTTATTGCCCTATGGTATTTAAAATTTTGTCACCAAGTTTTTATGTACCAAGTTTGGTCAATATCCATCCATTTAAACAGTAGCCAAAGTTTAGACACATTTTTATATAGCTTATATTTGGAAGAAAAAAACATTTTGGGCGGGCCCTTGGTCAAATTAAGTGATAACTTTAAAATTCTTTTTCAACATTTATCATCGTGAGAGTTTACTCAACATCTTGCCAACGTTTTATGCTTCCACATACATACACGGGGTTTTGGAGAATTAGTGATCAGTCATGCAGTCAGTCAGGGCTTTGCCTTTTGTTAGTATAGAAAACGATTATTTCCTACTGTTGTAATTTAATTTTTCTAACTTGTCAAAATATATTGACAGACTTTGAAGTATATAACAATGTGTAAATAGATCATGGTTATAAAATATTTGCATACCCTCCGAACAATATGGAAGTTTTTTTCCTTTATGAGTACAACTGAGACATTTCCCGTTTCCACCGTCACATTGTGGACCTGAGCAATTGCTGCAAGAATTTCGGCAGTCCATTCCAAAGTATCCAGTCTCACATGCTAAAAACGATTTTATTTTTTAAAAAGAGTTTATTTATTTACATTTCATTTTTATATTTATTCTTTAATAAAGGAAAATGTTATGGTACTGCATGTGTCTATAATTTAGCTTCAACTTTTGACTAGCAGCTTGTTAACTGCAAACCATCCAAAAAATAAGGGGCCGTCCAGAAAGTACTTCACGCTCCGAGGGGGGGGGAGGGGGTGTAAGAAAGTGTGACACTTTGTGACAGGGGGGAGGGGGGGTCAGGCTATTTGTGATGTCACACATTTATTTTTTTAATATTTTTTTGTGTGCTAATTTAATTATATTTTTTTAAAATAGAATTTAAATACTTTTTAAAATAATTTTCAAAAATTTTGTGAAACATTAGAATTAGTTTAATGTCAAAGTAGCATGAAATGCGTATCTCCTGAATGTGTTGTTCATAAATCTGAATTGGATGCAGCAGGACTGATATCGAATGATCAGGAATGGTTTGACAATCATGTTCGCACCAGCCAATATTTCACTCAACTTGTGAAATATCAGGACATAAAAAGTTGCAACAAAGTACGAAGCTCATATTTCAACGTTTTACCTTCAAAATTTTTCCGTCTCCAACCCCAATCAACCAAACAATTGATGGACTCAAAGCTTCAGAAAGATTCTAATAAATTTCCTTCCTTGTTTGTAGCAAAAACTCTCAAATTTAATGATATTATGCCAAGATCAACAGGAGTTTGCAAAGTACAACCATATGATTACCAGCTTATTTGATCGACTTTGCAAAGTATGTCATTTATATTTTGCCTCACAAACAATTTTGAAGAAACATACAGGACAACATAGAGCTCGGACTCAGGAGAATGTGCCCACCCAAACTGTTCAAGAATCAACTCAGATAAAACGAATCCGTCCTCTGAGAATTGCTTCTAGAAGGCAAAGAGAATCCATGGCAGTTATTGCCAGAGGAGAAAATGCACATACAGACGTTGTTGAGTGGCTAGATGAGGACGAGTTGATCTGTCTGCAATTATCTTTCCAGGAAACGATGATTGTTAAAGATTGATGTCAGTCGTAACTATGGATGAACACTTCACTTCACCGTTGTAAGATGATGTCCAGTGAATATTTTTGAATGAAACATAATTCACAGGACCATAATAAGCATATTCAATATAGCACAAGAGTTGGTCACATAATTTGTCAATCTAGTCTTTTTTTAGTCAAATTGTTTTGTTTCCTTTTTATTATTTAATCACTGGGTGAGGTCAAGTTTCGCTAATCTACTTATTATCCTGTGTCAATAGATTGCATAATCGGGAGATTATCTAAAACTTGACCTCAGCCATTGTAAATGAAAAGGTAGCAGATAAATGATGTGTATTATATAATTGTCAAATTAAATTTTTGCAATTTTTGTTTTCTAATTCGATCTAGATTTAGCCGGAATCTGGCTATTTTTAAAAATCCGGCTCCGGCTTCAGAAGGATTCCACTTCATAAATCCGGCTGGCCAGTAGATCCCTAATTTATATTTATATTCGTAATGGCTCCGGCAAATCCGGAATCCGGCCATTTTAACAAATCAGATTCCGGCTCCAGTCGGATTTCACTTCATAAATCCGGCCAAATTCAGCTCCGGCCGGATTTTAAAATTTTGAATCCTGTACATCCCTACTTTTAAATGGAAATTTTATGTTTTAATACAGTTTAATAGTGAAGTGTATTTTAAGTATTAAATTAAATATTTTAATTAGGTGTTAATTAAAAATATTTTTCGAAAGTGTGACGTACTTTAGGGGGGGGGGTTTCGGAGATTTGTGACAGTTTGTGACAGGGGAGAGGGGGGGGGGTCAAAAATGTTAAAAAATAGTGTGAAGTACTTTATGGACGGCCCCTAACATCATGAAAGGGATCCTAATGCATTGTGAATTAAAAATAAAATTGACTTACTGTGTATGTGCGAGATGAAAAAGCAAAAGTTGTAATAAAATTATTATTGGAGGTTCCAAAAGGAAATGGCGTGTATGGATGTCATTTAGGAGAGTAAGAAATTTTAGAAGCATTTTAGAATTTTAGATTAATGGGAAAACACATTATCACTATCACTACACACATACTTTTGTTACATCCTTGTCCATAATATCCAGCCTTACATCCAGATGGACAGTTTCCTGTACTAATAAAACACTTTTCTCCTGGTACAGCACAGTTACAGAGGTTCTCACAATTACGACCATACGTTAAATCATTGCCTGGACACACTGAGTCTGAGATTAGAAATAAAAATTAGTTTTATGTGTCTCAGTGAATAATTTGGTTATAAGAAAACGCACCATCTAAAAGCAAAATATGAAATCAAATGGCTATTTTAAAATATTTGAAATTTAAAATAAAAAGACCCAATCTTTTTCTTCAAATTTACTGTTTTCTATAGGTTCTTAGATGTCATAAACGTACATTTAATTGAAACTGTATTACGTGTGAGTACTAAGAAAGGCACCTGCCAAAGCATTTAAAATCCCATGGCACTGAAGGGGTAAAATACGTTTATATCCCTAAAAATCATCAGTCGTGGTATTTACTGCATGAAGAAAAATCAACATAGACAACGAGATAATCAGCAACTACTTCTGTCACTTAACCCTACAACTCCCACCACACATATGCACACACACACACACACACACACACACACACACACACACACACACACACACACACACACACACACATAGACACACATAGACCGAGGTGTTCAGTCCAACCAAGTTTCGTTAAGCTTAAATAACTTTGTCAGCCTGCATAACATGAAGTCCTATAGAAAAGAGTAAGAGTGGATATCTAAAGAATATATGATTATGTGATCAAAATAATAGCAGAGAACTTTAAGGATACACCTGACATCTCTTGGAATAAGCGTTTTATTATTTGTATAGAACATTTCAATTTCTTAAATAAAACCATGTACATGAGAGTTAAAAGACTAATTTAAATATTAGTTTAAAACTCAATTTATAACTTAAAACTCACCTCCATAAATCTCCACTTCACTTAATGATAAGATTATTGTCTTTGATGGATTAGTTGCTGTTATTTGTAAATATGAAACTTGAGCCCATGGATCAGTTGATAGAATGTTGTATACCTCCAAACCTAATGGCTCGTGATCCCTGTAATTTTGGACAACCTTGTTGGTTTGGTAAAATGTTCGGAGAATAAATCCTTTCAATCGATCCAGAAGTTCTCTATATGATCCAACTGATGATTTTGACATTGTTGAACTGAATTATTCTAAAGTTTTAATGTTTCCTTATGTGATTAATATTTTAAAAATACAGCTAGGTTTAGTTAGACAATACTGTTGAGTTCTAAGCCTAAATTCGCAACGCGTAGAGTAAAGAAAAAAAATATATAAAGTCTAAAAGTAATCATATGTATATCAAAAGGGGCGGGTGGGCGAGCTGACTGACTTTGTGTTGCATTCATTTCTACATAGATTGATAGATCTTAACCAACATTGACACATATATCCGTCGCCATCCAGATTAAAATCTAGAAAGATTTTCAACATAAAAACATGACCAACATTAAAGTATTACATGAAATAAACCTTTTAATACCCACTATTTGAAGTCCATAACGTTGTTTTGTCCAAATATGAGCTATAAAAAATCAGTTTAAACCTATAGCTACTGTGTGTATGGACTGCCATTGATCAAAATCGGCAAAGATATTCATTATAGTTCTGACTGAAGTCTAGGGCTGTTTTAAGGTTTACATCACGTACTTTAAGGGTTGGGGAGGGGGTATTTTTTAAAAAAATTGGGTCATATAAGATTGAAGTTTTTAAATCTGACTACCGGGTGGTTGAATAAATTTAGTCAAAATATGGTGAAGAAAAAGATCATGTCCTATATTACACTACTTTATGAAATTCAACTCATTATAACAACTCATTTGGCGCCGAGGACCAAAAGTATCAATTTTCCTTATCTTTTATATAAAATTGTTCATAGTACAAAGAGATTAATTCTAATTTAGAAATACAACAAAAAGATAACTTAATATAACTCTCAAATAGACGTAAGGATAAAAACTCCTTTCTTATTCCTTATGCAAGAACAAACACATACAAATTCTCGTTTTCCCCCGTCCGGGATTCGGGCGAGGCATGGGTTGCCTGAAGAAACTAGGAAAACCAACACTTTATCAGCATTTAGAACTCTAAGAAGAATGCAGGACTAAACACAAACGATAGATAAGCGTATGACGAAATAATATTCTGTATAGAAGGAGCGTGTCTAACAAATAAGAAGAGATATTCTTAATTTAAATACAAGAAATACATAGAAATAAATGAATAATGAAATAATGGTACTTCATCACGTACTTATTCTTCTCGTTAATAAATCATACCAACTGATTTCATGTGAATACATTTTTATTTTATGAATTTTCAGTAAAATTTCTTAAAGTGTATTTAATTTCTTTAAAAATAAAGGCACGGGTTCAAAATAGCGACTGTCAAAACAGCGACCGTCATAATAGCG
Source organism: Ampullaceana balthica (assembly GCA_944989445.1). Lineage (NCBI taxonomy): Eukaryota > Metazoa > Mollusca > Gastropoda > Lymnaeidae > Ampullaceana > Ampullaceana balthica. The sequence goes on along the minus strand of CALYLW010000177.1, from coordinate 122,918 downwards.
ACTTCAAAATAGCGACTATATCAAAACAGCGACCGTCATAATAGCGACTTCAAAATAGCGACTGTATCAAAAGAGCGACTGTCATAACAGCGACTTCACCACATAGCTATTCTTGTCCAACCGTTCACCTAACACAGTGGTTCCAATCATTTTTGACACATAGACCCCTTTTCATTGTCTAAACTTACCCAAGGACCCCTAGTGAAAAAACTACATAAATGCATAGTAAAAAATAAAAACTCCAAAAAATAGCAACATTTGTATTAAGTATTTATTGAAATTAAAAATTGTGTTTAAAATAAAATTTAAAACAATTAACTTCTGCTATATATACACGCATTCATTCAAATACAAACAACTGCTCAGTAAAAATAAAATTTGAATCATGGTTACCCGGGCAGCTTTTTTTAACAATATTGACAGCCCTCTCTTGTCATAACGTCCTGTGGTCGAACTGTCCGGGGGTTACATAATGACATGTTACGAAGGCTAGACTAAGTGACGACCATGGACCCCGTGTTATGGAGAAGGTAAATAAAGGGATTGGGGCTGAGAGAATCTAGGTACTTTTACTAAAGGACTATCTGACCACATTGCCTTGGGTGGGGGGTGGAGTTGGATAGGTTTAGAAGGACTTGCTACCTCAGAGGAGTGGTGCATTTAACACAATCATGAATTCGCCCTTAATGTTGATTGGTTTTCAGTGTGTATACTTTTTAGTGTTAAATTAAACGTTGAAAAAATAGCGTGTAGTAACTATTTCATGCCGTTTTTAATTTTTTATAGATAATAATATTTAACTATATTATTTTTATTTATTTTTTTAAATTAGAAAAAAAAATTACGAGGTAAAAACGAAAAGGGTCAAAACATCCGGGGATCAAAAATTATTTTAGTCGAACTGTCTATAGCTTAAAAAAGCAGCCACACGTCACATCTGCCCCTACCAGCGCAATCCCCCTCAATTAATTGACAGCATCTATGTTAGTTAATCTCTATCGTGCTTTCTGCAAAATATATTTGACTGAAGTAATAGCAGTTATATTTTTTTTCAGAATTAAAAAAAAATGTGTCCCGAAAAAGTGTATACACTCTTTACAACACCAACATTTATTTATACACACCTCCAGTTGATTGTATTTAATGTTCTATTGTCCCTTCTGTACAAAAAACCTGCATGGCTTATCATGTCTTACTTTTCTTGATTTTATAAACTCCATTGTAGGCTAGGCACAGTAAGTTTTTCAAAAAATTTTCAAACATTATCTCAAACAAAAGAGAAAATTCGCTATTTTGACACAGTCGCTGTTATGATGCAGTCGCTATTATGATGGTCGCTGTTTTGACAGTAGCTGTTTTGATACAGTCGCTATTTTGAAGTCGCTATTATGACGGTCGCTGTTTTGACAGTCGCTATTCTGCCTGGATGCCAAAAATAAATAAGTTAAAATACATATTTACAATGAATGAAATGTATTTGATGCAATACTTTGAATAGTCTATTATTTAAAAGTCTGTGTTATTGGTATACATACTTCAGTTTCGAAATTTATGTGTAAAAATGGATCAAATATTATCTACAATAACAATACTACATACATTCCAATCTATTGTATATTGTGTAGCTTGTCACTGTAACCGTTTGTTGAAAGATTATTGTCCACGTTGGAGCCACCTCTCCAGATGCAATCGTATGTGTGAACGTATCTTTGTTACCATCTACGGCGCTGCTTGAGACGTAAAATGATCGCCCATCTTCTGTTGTTGTTTGGTTGGTTACCTTTCTTAATGCAACATTTCGACCTATTTGAACAAATTTGTTAATTCATTCAGTAAAAGCTTTTAATAATTATATCTTAGCTAGCAAAACCAATTTTTGCTTATGACAAATTTACAACGTAACTAGATTTGGAATGTAGCTTCCGCACATTGATTCAAGTGAAGTACATTAGAGACAGTAACATATTGTGCCATCCTTAACTAAGTAGACGATACACCATGTTGGTAACATAAAGTCGTCTTTGTTAGGGTATAAGTATTTTTAATCATTAATTTTTAAAGAAATCATAAATAAAATTATTATAACTTCATAAGGATTTATTTTAATTTTTTTAAAATTATCAAACATAATAAATTGTACTCGCCTTGTATATTAAAATAAAACAATATAGAAGATTTCATATTCAGTCAGTATAAAAGAATGCATCATTTTATAAATTACCTTTGCTGACATAAATTGAACACACTGTGTTCACAGCATATCCGTTTACAACACAAGCAGTTAAAGGGCTTGAATTGTTGCAATAGATATCCATTGTTACTTTGTCAACAAAGACATTGATACATTTAAAATTGGGTGGTTTGTCGTGTTCAGGGAACTGAATTGAAAGGCTATTCTGATGTAATTCTTGAAAAAATAGCAAATAAAATACACTTGATTATAATAACCGAAATTTTATTATTAACTGAAAACATTCATATTTAAAGACTTATTTATGATCAATTATAATAAGTAGCATAAAATGAATAATAATATATAATGTGCCAAAAGTAAAAAGCTAAAATAACAAAAAGAAAATTGCTTCACCGGTATTGCTGACAACAATCCTTAACCACGTGATGTAAACGTCAAAAGCCCAGGTGACATTTAGTGATATGTTAGAGCCTGTAAGTGTTTTACACGTTGTATCATCTCCGTCTGTCATTAGTGTCATGTCTTGTGACACGTCACTGGTAAGTTTGAATGTTGCATCTTTTGATAAATCCGCTGAAATATTTTATAATTTATTGTAATGTAATGAAACATTTTAGGATACACGGAATAATAATATATATAAAATAATTGAATACATTAAATTCCAAACAATTTCCTACCGTACTGACAAGCTGGACCAAACCATCCCATATCACATCCATTAGGACAGTCACCATTGGTTTCATTACAAGCAACATCGTTCTTACAGTGACATTTGTACTGGCAGCTAGCTCCGAACCAGTTTCTATCAGCGGTATTTAATGTACCACATGCTGTTTTAATCATAGAGGTGATGATATAGTTTACATGATTATTTATTAGAATCTAAAATAAACAGTATTAACAACGAACAAAAATAGCACTTTCAGAAATGATAACTGAAATTATAATCTTAGGAATGGCAACAAATCCATGACACTAAAACAAAACAACTGATTACTTAATTTGATAACATAATAAATTTGTATGAATCAAATGATTAAAATTTCAATTATTAGAATTGGAAAACAACACGCGGCTAAGTTTAAAACATCACAATAACAATAATACAGTTTTAAAGTTATTTTCAAAAAGATTTGATGTTTTCTACATTTTTTTCTTCTTTCTTCTTATATTATTGTAGAAACTTACATTGGGCAGATATGTATACAACGAGCTCTGTCAGTACAAACAATGACAACATAGATGCCATGATTTATTATTCTAAAATTCTCATCTGAAAAAATTAAATATTAAATAATGACAAATTGTGCATATTAAAATAGTTATTAAATTTTGGGAAACATAATAACCCTTTCCTTAAAATTCAAATTTATTCAAAACTATATTTGACAATGTTTAAAATTTCACATATTAAGAATGAAATGAATTTTTTACAAGTTGAAACGACAGTATTTAAAGATAAGCTAAGTTGAATTTAAAAGAACAAAGAAAATAGTGTGTTTTTTTAAAAAAAGGCATCATATTTTAATAAAGATTTTGTTAAGTGATAAAATTAGTAATGTTAAAGAAACGTTAGGCTATTATCAAGTTCTAAATACGATCGTATTAAGTGAAAGTGGTTTTCGTTTACTATTTCCTGACTTATTATTTAGATAACAGCGCATTTGGTAATCTAACAGTAGGCAATTTTAAAGGAAAAAAACACACAATATATTTACATGTCCATTTGATAAAATTCCTCATTGCTTCTTGTAGTGCGTGTATCAACTATCAAAGAACTTTTCTTCATAATGTCCTTGCGTGTATTTGTTACTTGTGTATTTGGGTTCCACACTAATCACTTTCAAGTTCTTTTGTTGTTTTTTTTCTGCTGGTTTAACATATGTATTGCTATTTGCTTTTGTGTTTGTTTGCTGTTTCGTTTCTTTGTCCACACATTTCTCATAGCTTAATGTTGTTTTTTGTTACATATTCACGATAGCATAGGATTTAATTTTATTAAGATAAAATCCTTTATTTTAGCAATTTATTATACTTTTTGTTTTGGAAAATAAATGTTAATGAAAAATGCATTTGTTTGGTCATCCTTGTGATAAATCAATAACGAAACGAAAACAAAAATTAAATAATAGGTTGTATTTTTTAGGAACTACTAAACAGAACCTCATCCCTTCACTAAAACTAACATCAAAGAAGCAATCATCAATTGAAGCTCTACAAATAGACGATGGTTTATAAATGAACAAATTATAAACAATATTAGCAGACCCGTCATGCGTTGCAACAATCTCAGTAAAAGGAATACGGATACATGTAGATAAAAAAGGAATTACATTAAGGGTCACCGGGCCCACCAGTTTAACACATGAAGTTCGAAAATCTTTTAATTTCAGTCAATTTAATAACAAAAATTTAAATACTAATATATATTTATCTATAAATCTCAATATCGTGTAAAATTTAAGGGGAAAACAATATTAAAAGTCTAGTAAAAAAACACATTTAGGGCCCCCAGCCCCGACGAAATGGACATTAGGAGTTCAGTGCTCTATAGCAATTTAATATAGGCTCTTAAGTTTTTATAAACCGAGTTTGGTCAAAATCCAGTTATTTTCTCATTATCTAACACTTTAACTAATTTTTATATAGCTAATATTAGGAAAAAATACATTAAGGGGCCCCTGGGCCTATTCGGTTCAAGATGTAACATTTTGAAAACCTGTTCATTTAAATTCAGTTTCATCATGGATATATTTCTCAAGATCGTTAAAAACTGAGTTTGAAATAATATCTTAGAGTATACACAAAAAAAAAGATATTTGGGGCCCCCGGCCCTGAACAATTGGACATTAGAAGTGCAGTGCCCTTTGTTATTTTATTATGATCTACCAAGTTTTTATATACAAAGTTTGGTTTAGATCTATTCATTTAATCAGTAGATAACGCATTAACTAATTTTTATATAGCTCATAAAAGAAAAAAATCATATTATGGGCTCCCGGCACCCCATCAGTGTTAAATTTTGCAAATAAAGTTGCCAGTGACAATCCCAGGAGCGTACTCAAAAGTCTCCAAAAGTTTCATGGCGATCGGATGAATGGTTTAGTCAGTTATAAAGGACATACATACATACATACATATATTCTTAAGTTTGTATATATAGATAATAGCCCAGATCACAAGATCCATAACGTAACGCTGTGGAACATAGTACAACAGTCCATAGCAGTTAAAAAAGCGTGTGGTGTTTCTCGCTGTAAAAAATATTATACGACGTCATTGTTTTAGCTTATATTTTAAGTTTGGGAAAAGGGAACGATGTAAAAAACGGATTTGAGGATCGTTAATTATAAAATACTTTGTGTACATTTCAGGAAGTTTAATATTTCGTATTTATCAAACAAGGATAAGTTACTTTGGCTTTTGAAAAAAGCCTTAGGCGCCCTACAACCCCTAGTATATATATATTGGCAATCTCAATGTTCTGTAAGTTAAAAACATAACAAAGTTGGTAAACGTACAACATAGATATGACTGGTAACAGGTGTTTACCTAAAAGAAGTGGCGTTTGGTTGGACGGACATTACCCGGGCCTCACGAGATAGAAAAGGGGGGGGGGTGCTCGAAATTGTGGTTAAAAAAACAACAACCCGACTTTCCTCATCATACTCTCCACTGTTTATTTTTTTTTAAAGAAATAAAAACGAAGCGTATGTTTAGAAAGACATTACTATGTATTATTTACTAGCTTAAATTTAATTGAACGATAAGATAAACAAGATATATTGTATGCGATAAAATAAGTTAATTTGATTTGGTTATGTTTACTGTGGATCTACAGTTTGACTTATTGATTTTAAGCTGCTAACACTTAGTAAAGTACAGGAAGTTTATTCCAGGTCTGTGATTCGTTTAGACCTTATGTGGGTCGCTTTTGAAAAGATTTTGCTTATTGCATTACTACTTACAAGAGTATATTTCTATATATCTTGTATCACTTTAATCATTTTCAAGTTTTCTATTATAATAATGCAGGGTAAATTCCTTTTAAAATATACCCAAAATTATCTATTGTTTTGCACCTGTAAAATAAAAATCTTAAAAGTAGCAAAGGCTATCTAAAATTAAAAAGGTGCCTCAATCATTTATTTTGAATATAATTATTTCGTACAAATTATGTTACAAGTTTCTAAATTTTATACAAAAATTGGCTCAAGAACAAGATTAGTTACAAATCTTGGAATTTATGAATAAAATGACAGCTTAACAGTATAAAACAAAACAAAGTTAAATGTAGCCTATAAATACCTATCCTTAATAAGAACGGAATTTTATTTCCTCGAAACAAACTCCCAACTAGGAAATGTTTTCTACAGTTATGTACACTCGATTTATAATAAAAAGACAGCAACAAATAAGGTTACTTTGTGTACCTTACCTTTATTTCATGTTAATCGGCACACACAATTTAAGTTCATATGTCTACATGCTAACCATTGAATTATGACGGTACTAGAACTTGAAATACAAGGTACACTGCCAAGTAAGAAAAGTAAAAACTTTGCCCCTGTTTCCATTTCACACTTTCCATATATTTGTGACGTGTTTAATTGTTGGTCCATAAATAAAACACTATCAGTAAATAAAAGTGAAGTTAAATCAAGTATAAGCCTAAGGAGTCATTAATGCGAAATTGTTACAGTGTATTATTAATTTATATTGATAATCAGTGGACATTATGATTTTGTTTAACTCTCGTTTAAATTTAAACAGGTGTAGATTAAATGATATAATCATTCATTATTAAGATAGGATGTTTTCAAATAAATAAAAGTTCATAAAACAGCTGACGGAGCAATAAATTTACATTTTCATAATCACCTATAGACTTGTTTTATGGGACACATCAGATGGTTTATAGCTGCCAATGAAAACAGTAAGGTTCAGACACACGTTGAATTCAAATAGTATAAATACACAATGAATGTATTTTCTTGTCTCGAGGTAAAGTTTAAGATGAGAATTACTGAATTGAAAATGTAGAGATTTTAAAGAAATATTCTGATAATCATCAATCATATGTCGAGTTTGTGTTCATTTGGCATCATAGTGCGCACTCATTTGGCATCATAGTGCGCACTCATTTGGCATCATAGTGCGCACTCATTTGGCATCATAGTGCGCACTCATTTGGCATCATAGTGCGCACTCATTTGGCATCATAGTGCGCACTCATTTGGCATCATAGTGCGCACTCATTTGGCATCATAGTGCGCACTCATTTGGCATCATAGTGCGCACTCATTTGGCATCATAGTGCGCACTCATTTGGCATCATAGTGCGCACTCATTTGGCATCATAGTGCGCACTCATTTGGCATCATAGTGCGCACTCATTTGGCATCATAGTGCGCACTCATTTGGCATCATAGTGCGCACTCATTTGGCATCATAGTGCGCACTCATTTGGCATCATAGTGCGCACTCATTTGGCATCATAGTGCGCACTCATTTGGCATCATAGTGCGCACTCATTTGGCATCATAGTGCGCACTCATTTGGCATCATAGTGCGCACTCATTTGGCATCATAGTGCGCACTCATTTGGCATCATAGTGCGCACTCATTTGGCATCATAGTGCGCACTCATTTGGCATCATAGTGCGCACTCATTTGGCATCATAGTGCGCACTCATTTGGCATCATAGTGCGCACTCATTTGGCATCATAGTGCGCACTCATTTGGCATCATAGTGCGCACTCATTTGGCATCATAGTGCGCACTCATTTGGCATCATAGTGCGCACTCATTTGGCATCATAGTGCGCACTCATTTGGCATCATAGTGCGCACTCATTTGGCATCATAGTGCGCACTCATTTGGCATCATAGTGCGCACTCATTTGGCATCATAGTGCGCACTCATTTGGCATCATAGTGCGCACTCATTTGGCATCATAGTGCGCACTCATTTGGCATCATAGTGCGCACTCATTTGGCATCATAGTGCGCACTCATTTGGCATCATAGTGCGCACTCATTTGGCATCATAGTGCGCACTCATTTGGCATCATAGTGCGCACTCATTTGGCATCATAGTGCGCACTCATTTGGCATCATAGTGCGCACTCATTTGGCATCATAGTGCGCACTCATTTGGCATCATAGTGCGCACTCATTTGGCATCATAGTGCGCACTCATTTGGCATCATAGTGCGCACTCATTTGGCATCATAGTGCGCACTCATTTGGCATCATAGTGCGCACTCATTTGGCATCATAGTGCGCACTCATTTGGCATCATAGTGCGCACTCATTTGGCATCATAGTGCGCACTCATTTGGCATCATAGTGCGCACTCATTTGGCATCATAGTGCGCACTCATTTGGCATCATAGTGCGCACTCATTTGGCATCATAGTGCGCACTCATTTGGCATCATAGTGCGCACTCATTTGGCATCATAGTGCGCACTCATTTGGCATCATAGTGCGCACTCATTTGGCATCATAGTGCGCACTCATTTGGCATCATAGTGCGCACTCATTTGGCATCATAGTGCGCACTCATTTGGCATCATAGTGCGCACTCATTTGGCATCATAGTGCGCACTCATTTGGCATCATAGTGCGCACTCATTTGGCATCATAGTGCGCACTCATTTGGCATCATAGTGCGCACTCATTTGGCATCATAGTGCGCACTCATTTGGCATCATAGTGCGCACTCATTTGGCATCATAGTGCGCACTCATTTGGCATCATAGTGCGCACTCATTTGGCATCATAGTGCGCACTCATTTGGCATCATAGTGCGCACTCATTTGGCATCATAGTGCGCACTCATTTGGCATCATAGTGCGCACTCATTTGGCATCATAGTGCGCACTCATTTGGCATCATAGTGCGCACTCATTTGGCATCATAGTGCGCACTCATTTGGCATCATAGTGCGCACTCATTTGGCATCATAGTGCGCACTCATTTGGCATCATAGTGCGCACTCATTTGGCATCATAGTGCGCACTCATTTGGCATCATAGTGCGCACTCATTTGGCATCATAGTGCGCACTCATTTGGCATCATAGTGCGCACTCATTTGGCATCATAGTGCGCACTCATTTGGCATCATAGTGCGCACTCATTTGGCATCATAGTGCGCACTCATTTGGCATCATAGTGCGCACTCATTTGGCATCATAGTGCGCACTCATTTGGCATCATAGTGCGCACTCATTTGGCATCATAGTGCGCACTCATTTGGCATCATAGTGCGCACTCATTTGGCATCATAGTGCGCACTCATTTGGCATCATAGTGCGCACTCATTTGGCATCATAGTGCGCACTCATTTGGCATCATAGTGCGCACTCATTTGGCATCATAGTGCGCACTCATTTGGCATCATAGTGCGCACTCATTTGGCATCATAGTGCGCACTCATTTGGCATCATAGTGCGCACTCATTTGGCATCATAGTGCGCACTCATTTGGCATCATAGTGCGCACTCATTTGGCATCATAGTGCGCACTCATTTGGCATCATAGTGCGCACTCATTTGGCATCATAGTGCGCACTCATTTGGCATCATAGTGCGCACTCATTTGGCATCATAGTGCGCACTCATTTGGCATCATAGTGCGCACTCATTTGGCATCATAGTGCGCACTCATTTGGCATCATAGTGCGCACTCATTTGGCATCATAGTGCGCACTCATTTGGCATCATAGTGCGCACTCATTTGGCATCATAGTGCGCACTCATTTGGCATCATAGTGCGCACTCATTTGGCATCATAGTGCGCACTCATTTGGCATCATAGTGCGCACTCATTTGGCATCATAGTGCGCACTCATTTGGCATCATAGTGCGCACTCATTTGGCATCATAGTGCGCACTCATTTGGCATCATAGTGCGCACTCATTTGGCATCATAGTGCGCACTCATTTGGCATCATAGTGCGCACTCATTTGGCATCATAGTGCGCACTCATTTGGCATCATAGTGCGCACTCATTTGGCATCATAGTGCGCACTCATTTGGCATCATAGTGCGCACTCATTTGGCATCATAGTGCGCACTCATTTGGCATCATAGTGCGCACTCATTTGGCATCATAGTGCGCACTCATTTGGCATCATAGTGCGCACTCATTTGGCATCATAGTGCGCACTCATTTGGCATCATAGTGCGCACTCATTTGGCATCATAGTGCGCACTCATTTGGCATCATAGTGCGCACTCATTTGGCATCATAGTGCGCACTCATTTGGCATCATAGTGCGCACTCATTTGGCATCATAGTGCGCACTCATTTGGCATCATAGTGCGCACTCATTTGGCATCATAGTGCGCACTCATTTGGCATCATAGTGCGCACTCATTTGGCATCATAGTGCGCACTCATTTGGCATCATAGTGCGCACTCATTTGGCATCATAGTGCGCACTCATTTGGCATCATAGTGCGCACTCATTTGGCATCATAGTGCGCACTCATTTGGCATCATAGTGCGCACTCATTTGGCATCATAGTGCGCACTCATTTGGCATCATAGTGCGCACTCATTTGGCATCATAGTGCGCACTCATTTGGCATCATAGTGCGCACTCATTTGGCATCATAGTGCGCACTCATTTGGCATCATAGTGCGCACTCATTTGGCATCATAGTGCGCACTCATTTGGCATCATAGTGCGCACTCATTTGGCATCATAGTGCGCACTCATTTGGCATCATAGTGCGCACTCATTTGGCATCATAGTGCGCACTCATTTGGCATCATAGTGCGCACTCATTTGGCATCATAGTGCGCACTCATTTGGCATAATAGTGCGCACAGTGTGCCGCACACTTTAAATTGACTTTAATCAATTTATTTAATGCGTCTTGCGAATTTCCTTTTTTTAACCCCATAAAAAAATCTGCGACATCAGCAGCTTCGTTAAGGTATTCCATTAATTGTTTGCTCTATGAGTTCCTATCTAGTGACTAAGTGACTAAATTGTGTCTACTGAGTTTTTTACATCCTTCTTATTTTTCTTCACGGTGATCTGACATTTCCTTTCCTGAAGATTCGACCCCTGATTGTTCGGCCCTGCCGTTTTGACCATATTATGGTGCGACCACAGGACGTTTTGACCATAGGTCATTTCGACCAAAAGACTTTTCAACTCCGGATTGTTTGACCCATGGTTTGTGTCAATGGTTTACTTTTATATGTAACTCTTGTAGGCGTTCTCTCAATTCAAAACAATGTATACAATAATCCTCTGAAGAACTTGGTTTCAATAAAACAACTTTAATATGTATACTATGTACATACCATATATTTTGAGGTTATACAACGTGGAGTCCTGAGGCACACACATTACGTCCTTCTACCACGGAACTTCTCTGACAACTACTGCCCAATCATCTCGAACCTTCTACGTCATTAATTCCCGCGCTTTTACTCACGTGACCTCTTCCGTCATGCAACACGCGATACACTCGTGATTCATACGTGATATTCACCCCCATCCTTCAACAATTTTTTTTTGAAATACAACATTTTTGGTCTTTATAAAATCAAATTAATCTATATCTATATTCAAAATTCAAATATTTATCATCAATTGACATTCATTGCCTTACACATGTCACGGGTGAATCACATGATGGGTGACGGAGAGGTCACGTGAGTGAAAGCGCGGGAAGAAAGAGTCCTTCCCATTGGCTAAGAAGGTTAGGAAATCAGACTTAGAGTTGGCTGGTGTCATGGCAGATGTATGCAAGTTTGTTCCACGTTGTATTACCTCAAATTATATTTCTTGTACAAAGTATAAATATTAAAGTTGCTTTTTTGAAACAAGTTCTTCAGAGGATTATTGTGTAGAAGGTTTTGCATTGTGAGAACGCCTACAAGAGTTATATAGAGAGTTACATATAAAAAGTCAACCAATGACATTGGTGTCAGAAGAAAATTCATGTTGGTAATTGGTACAATTCATAGAATATAGTACAGAAAGCGAGAAGGTTCGTGGAAGTCACCAGTATTGTATATTTCCAAAAAGAAAGTATTCATTAAAAGAAGAATATTAGTAGCTATCGTATTTTGTGAATATTCAAGTTCGTTAGAAGTTGTGAATAAACTTTTGTGGTTCAATGAAATATGTGATACAAGAATATTCCAAGATGGTGGCCTAAATGCACGTGCCCACAGCGTGCGCTGTATAAAACTGGGTCATCTTAGTTGGTTCTAACCTTACAGTTACACAATTCAAGCCTAATAGTGTACTACAGTACAAGCACTACCGAGAGCTGGTAGGTCAATACGTCAGCAAGCACGTTGGTTCTAAATATACACAGTGCCGGAATCTGGGCCGCACAGGCTTACTGTATGGTAACACACAGTAAACTACGTCAGCAACTCACTGATGTTAGTTGATTCCAGGAAATATTTGTAAACATTGTTGAATATTAACTCAATATACTTTTGAGAACTGTTACAGTTAGAAGTTTAGAATCGTTGGGGATAGGTGTTAGAACCAACCAACGCTACAGTTGACCTTGGGTCAAGCGAAGTAGTAGAACGTTACGCAAATGAGGCCGTGATTGGTACCTCCTGGAAACAGTCCATCACGTGCCAAGAGGATGAGACGTAGGGTTTGACCAACCAGGTGAAAGTTGTCACATGCACCAGCCATGGGGCAAAGGTTCGCCCAATAGAATTGTTAGCAATGTAGGGCAGATGCTATGATAGCGTGGGTGAGTGGTCCTTTATATACTGGGGAGAAACCATGAGGCATTCTCTTTCCCAGATATCACAGGTCACTCTGAGAATTTGGTTCTAGGGGCTAGACTGTGGGGAACAGAGCCTTGCTGAAGGGGTTCAGGTTTGTTAGACTGTTAGACTTATAAGGATAGTCAAATGTATGTTAGAGTTAGATGTTATTATTCTTTTATGTATTGATTGATTGATGTATTGATATATTGTTAGTCGATATATGTATGTGCATTTGTATTTTCAGCAAGTACGGTAGGGTAGTGTTACCTACTGAGAAGGAAGTACGGTAGGGTAGTGTACCTGCCTACTGTGAAGGAAGTACTGTAGGGTAGTGTTACCTGCCTACAGTGAAGGGAGTAACTTAGGGCTAGAAAAGCCAAGTGCAACATAGTGTTGAGGTGAGCACCAGATGTGCTCTACAGGCAAAAGTGGGAAGACGACCCTGAGCCGGACGAGAAGATACTGTTAGTAACATTGGAGCCAGCTGTCAGTCATTGAGTAACTGAGGGGCGTGGTGTTGATCGGCCTATCAGACGATGTGTGGGTTAAGCATCGCTGACCAGTGAGGCGGAACACTGACTGACCCCGTTACCTGAGACAGTGTGTGAGGTCGGCAGGTATATAGCGGAGCTGAGCCGAATCAAGGGATGTAGTATCCAATTGTGAACGTACCTCTATTTTAGATATTTTGTACCTGAATTATTATTGTCTTCATTCTACATAGTTTATACCTGTGGCGGAGTCGTTGTCTAGGGGTTGAGGTTCCCCCTTAGCCACAGATATTTACCACGTAGACGGGTAAAAGACTTAGCAACGCTGGGTTGTTTTCTTTCAACATAAGTTTAATGACATCCAGAAGCTTTGAACATGTTTATGGTACAGTACAATTGGCAGTTTACAGTTGATGGTCATACCATCCAGAGTCCTCGGCCCAGCTTGACCGGATTGGACTACGTTCACAAACTCCACACTCTATCGTACGTCTTTCACCTGTCTGCTACTTGGCAACTTAACAATCTCACAGCGACACACAATGTGACCCATTTTATACCCCGTCTTGTCCGACTGGTTTTTGACTGGCCCCTGGGTCAATCACCATGTCTCCCTTTGACCGTGGTCCTGTCAATTCATTACAACTTGCACGTACCTTGAGTTCACCCGCCCCCCCGTTCCACGAGGACAAGTGTTCACAACCCCATTTATGCGTAGTCATCCCCACACCACAACATCTGACCGTAACACCCCCCTCCTCACGAGCGACCTTAGCAAGAATGTCGCGAGTTTATAAACATAAGGTCTTGAGGTTTTGGTGTGTCATGATCTACTAATAATGTATCCCATTCTTACACACACAGGTATTTCATTAATATATAGTTATTTTAACAATATTCAACAATTGCAATGTGCACTATATACAGAATTTTCACCAGTAATATGCTAGCTTCCAAAAAAATATTAGTTCACAATAGCTGGTGTATATTCCCAAATACATAATAAGGAATCGTTTTATTTACATTGTGGAACTACCCAGTTTTCGTACCTGCGTACGAGTCTAGTCCTATACTACCTCGCTTTCGAGGGTAGCAAAGGTTATTATTACTCAAAATGATAACGATATATATACATCAATATACTAAAAAAAAATTTGTCACATTTGAAGTATTAATATTCTTCACATACAAAAAAAATCTTGGTATGGTTAAATGACTTAAATGATACCCATGTTTCACAAGCAAAGAATCTCATGGTTCAATGATTTAGATGATCCCCATGTTTTACAAGCGAAGAAAGTCATGGTTCAGTGACTTAATTGCTCAACATGTCTCACAAACATTGAATGTCATGCTTCAATGGTTTAATTGCTAATCATGTGTCACAACAATCACTATCCACCCAATTTTCTGTCCCTTTTCATTAATACTTGCATCTGTATCTTTATGGGACATGTTATGTATGTTTTCTGTCCCCATAGCGGGATCTCGTATGTATATTTATCGTCCCCCCTACTGGGACCAGTTATAACCACCCGTTAATGGGTTACAAATTATCATATTCATAATCATAACATAGTCATCGGCAAAATTTTCATGAATCAAAAATTTCATCATCATAACATATAATAAATACATATTATCAATGTTATACCAAATGCCCGAGGGCTCCAAACATGTTGTGCTTACATAATCAAAATGTGTCGTGCACCTAAGAATTGTCTTATCAATTCATATAATAGTAATACTGGGAAATGGTCGCTCAGACCCCCCAAGTAAATACAAAAATACAGTATCATAACTCCTCATAGTTATCAACAAATAGCAGCCTCATCATCCTAATCAAAACATTATCATCATAACAACATCTCTTATCATAAAATTTGGACTGAGGTCTCCAGTGCACAAAATTTCTTATATGATCAACACATTTGTCATGAACATACGAACCACTTTATTTCATTTCACAATGATACTGGTACAAGGTCACTCAGACCCCAACTTCAATCCCAACAATATTATCATTAGTCATCATAATTTTCAACAAATTATCATCATCATAGAAGACACAATACCAATTCCGTGTTAATTCAATGTATGCATCAAAAATCATAGTCATTGTTTTTGATGGTGGAACATTTCGTATATTTCCCATTCTAAACAAGAAACGACTCTTATTAGCATTACCAAGAGCGTACCCTAAAATTTGGGAAACTACAATCATTTGTCATTGTCCCAGGCTTAATTATTAGCTATTTTGATCATTCTTGTACTCAACCCTACAAAATCTGTCAGTATACTGGTAGTCTTAGTGGGATTAGTGGGACCGTGATTTTCTATCAGTCTTTTGTCTGTCCCACTACCACTGTCTGCTAAGTACGTCAGCCAATGTATTATCAGCCCCTGGGATCGGTCTGATAGTAAATTTGTATTCTTGTAATGTTAACGCCCATCGTGCCACGCGGTTATTAATGCTCTTGGATGTCTGTAACACCGTCAATGGTTTGTGGTCCGTCTCGATAGTAAAGTGATTACCAAAAAGGTATCTTGAGAATTTTGTAATCGTCCATACTACCCCCAAACATTCCTTTTCAATTACGGAGTATCGGGTCTCCCGGGATAATAGTTTCCTGCTTACGTACGCTATCGGGTGTAATAATCCCTCCCGTTCTTGCATTAAGCATCCCCCTATAGCGGACTCGCTCGCGTCTGTTCTGATTACAAACTCATGATTTATCTCTGGCAGTATAAGGATTGGTTGTGTAGATAGAGCCTTTTGGATCTTTTCTAGTGCTTCTCTACATGTGCTAGTCCATTGTACTTTTTCTGGTTTTCCTTTCTTTGTTAGATCTGATAGACTGGCCGATATATCTGCGAAATCCGGAACAAATTTTCTATAATAACTGATCAGCCCCAATAAGCTCCTCACTTGTTTCTTGGTGTTCGGAGGTTTGATATTTAATATTTTACTTGTTATACTGGCGTTAGGTCTCTGTGTACCTCCTCCGACTATATGACCCAGAAACTCTATTTCTGAAAACCCGATTTCCATTTTTGTTGGCCTAGCTGTCAACCCCGCAGTTTTCAATCTGTTTAGTACCTGATCCAATGTATGATTATGTTCTGTTATGGATCTTCCAAACACGCAAATGTCATCAAAAAAACTGACCACGTTTTTTTGATCACCTAAGACTCGACGCATGCCTCGTGCGAATGTCGCTGGTGCGTTACACAGCCCAAATGGCATGTATTTAAACTGATACAATCCCAAGTCAGTTTGAAAAGCAGTATATTTCCTCGAGTTTATTTCTACCGGTAATTGCCAATAACCTTTCACTAAGTCAATTTTTGAGAAATACTTAGCTTGTCCTAATTGAATAAATAAATCTTCCTGATTGGGTATTGGTTCTGCGTCTGTTATCGTTATAGCGTTTAGTTTCCTGTAATCAATGCAGAAACGTGTGGAACCGTCTTTTTTTTTAACTAGGACTATTGGCGAGGAGTAGGGTGAAGTTGACTTTTCTATAATGCCCTCCCCTTCCATTTGCCGAATTTCCTTAATTATCTCTTGTTTTGCTGAAAAGGGTATAGGATATGGTCTCAGACAGATTGGTTTTTCTGTGTTTAACTCAATAGAGTGAGCTACTACAGTGGATTTTCCTGGTGTGTTAGTTATAACGTTAGCGTATTTATCTAGTATCCTTTCTATTTGTTCTCTTTCATACTTTTTGAGGTGGGGGTTAATTCTTACATCTTTCATCGATTCCTTAACCCCGCTCGCCTGTGTTGGCAACGAACTAATGTTTCTGCTTTCATTTTCTGTCTCGTTATCTGTCTGTAACATCACTGCAACGGCTGTCTTCAACACCCCTGGTCTCGTCGTTACGAGGTGTAAGCCCTACGCTCTCGTGATGATCTTGCTATCGGGATGGCTAGTACGGCCAGTTCGTTGATGTGTTTTTCGTCGTTTCTCCTTTAGTGACGTGTCTTGATGCACAGCGTCTTGGCTCGGTTTTTCGACGGGGCCCCCACTGTGGCGGAGTCGTTGTCTAGGGGTTGAGGTTCCCCCTTAGCCACAGATATTTACCACGTAGACGGGTAAAAGACTTAGCAACGCTGGGTTGTTTTCTTTCAACATAAGTTTAATGACATCCAGAAGCTTTGAACATGTTTATGGTACAGTACAATTGGCAGTTTACAGTTGATGGTCATACCATCCAGAGTCCTCGGCCCAGCTTGACCGGATTGGACTACGTTCACAAACTCCACACTCTATCGTACGTCTTTCACCTGTCTGCTACTTGGCAACTTAACAATCTCACAGCGACACACAATGTGACCCATTTTATACCCCGTCTTGTCCGACTGGTTTTTGACTGGCCCCTGGGTCAATCACCATGTCTCCCTTTGACCGTGGTCCTGTCAATTCATTACAACTTGCACGTACCTTGAGTTCACCCGCCCCCCCGTTCCACGAGGACAAGTGTTCACAACCCCATTTATGCGTAGTCATCCCCACACCACAACATCTGACCGTAACAATACCCTTTTTCATTTTGTATATATATATTTATTTATGTAAATAAATATTTCTCTCTGTTGTACACAGAGGTGTTAAGTGTCATTTATGTGTTTAAGTATTGCAGTTCAAGATAGGTATTAATACTTAACACTGGGGGCTAGAGCCATTAATGAATATTACCCTAGACAACTAGAGCCTAAGTACTCGGTGTCTAATTACCATATAGACATCAGTCCTCAACAAACATAACATTGAACTTAGAAAGCTATGGACTATTAACAACTGTGTCAGTGTGAATTATAAATCAAGGAACTTAAGTCATATGCATTCATTGTGCAAAGAGTTTGATAATTGCAAATTTGGATTAATGGAGTGAACTAAATTGTTTAAAAAACTACTCGAAAATTGAAATTTGAACTAAGTAACTTTTATTAAAAACCATTGGACCATCGGATGTGTTTTGTCAATCTGAGGAAGCGTATATATAAAGTATACTTTAAGATCCTGTGTGAGGATGCTTTGTTGTCTAATCTTGTCGAAACTAAATTTCATGGTTTAGACGTGTCACGTATTTGGACTTAACAATGTGAAATCAAGATTTTTTTAAAGAGATCGGATTAAATGGAAAAGAAATGAGAGATTTCATTGAAGAAAAAGTAAAAATAGCTAAAGAAGAAGAAAAGCTAAGAATAGCTGAAGAAAAAGAAAAGCAAAGAATTGCTAAAGAAGAAGAAAAGAGATGCTGAAGAAAAGAAAAAAAAATGCTGAAGAAAAAGAGAAGCTAAAAAAAGCTGAGAAAAAGAAAATCAAAGAATTGCTGATGAAAAAGAGGTGCAAAAACAAAACCATTGAAAAAGAAGAAAGAGCTGCAAGAAGAGAACTTGAACAAATTAAAAATGACAACTTAAAATTACAAATTGAGCTAGAGAGCAGAGGCCACAATCCTGGTAATGACACAAATAGAAAGTCAGCACCAAGGGACACTATCAAAATTAGAAAATATGATAGCCAGAAAGAAAAAATGGATGTTTATCTGGATTATTTTGAATCCATAATGGCCATGAAAGGTTATAATGAAGAATATTGGCCAGCACATATGATGACTCAACTAACTGGAGAAGCATTTGAAGCTTACAACAGTATAGCCAAAGAAGACAAAAGCATATATAAAAATGTCAAAAAGGCAATTCTATGTCATTTCGGAAAGTCAGAAAAGTATTAAAGAAAGGAATTTCATGAAATGAGAATCAAGATGGCCAAAGATCCACAGATCACAGTGCATGAAGCACAAATTAAATTAACAAAATGGCTGGAACTTACAGCAATAGATACAAAGCAATCCCAAAGGCCATACTAGACATGGTGATAATTGACAAGTTTTTGGAAAATGCAACACCAACTCTTTTCACTTATTTAACTGAAAAAAAAATTGTACTCAAGCAGAGCTAACAAATGCATTACGAACATTCAAGGACTCTCATCCAAATGGGGAAATGGATAAGAGACAAGACATCTTTGCAGCAATACAATTAAAAGTCAAGAAAAAATACAAGGTATGAGAAACCAGAGTCTGCCAAACCAAGGCAACAGACAAACTATTTGCTGGTACTGTAACAAGCCAGGACATATGGCGAAGCAATGTTACAACAATAAAAGACAACGAAATCGGGTGTCACCTAATGGCAGCCCTATAAGAAAGAATGCAGAAGAAAAATCAGGACAATATCTTTTTGAAAACAAATATAGAAAATCATGGAGAGAAAAATATAATCATAATTCCAGATATAGAGATTAGGATCAAGATAGACAAACAAAGAGAGACAGATATAATCATAATTCCATATATAGAGATTATAATCAAGGTAGAAGATAATGGAGAGGCAAATAAAATTTTGATTCCAGAAAAAGATATTATGATCAACCATGGAGAAAGAATGAAATCCAAGACATGAATGATAGAAAAATAATAAAGTTGAATCGAGTACAAATAGAACCTAGTGACACTGTAGCAACTATTGACAATCACATATATGATAAAAGAAATGAAGGCCATAGTAGCATAGATAGAGATGGTACTGTTCAGTCTGAAACCATTCGTGTGAAATCATCTGAAGTAGGAACAACAATTGGTTGTGTATTAAGCAGAATGAAAGACATAGATAAAGGAAATGATTTTCAGATAAAGTTTTCTACTGACAGTGACTCATCTGGTCGAAATTCGATTGAATTATCTGGAAGCAAAAATGATATCTCAAAAGCTAAATGACTTATTCAAAATGCTGGAATTGAAATTGTGAATGGACATAATCGTGGTCATGGTTGGTGAATTATTGAACATTTAACAGTCTGAAGAAACATTCAAAGCCCAACGATTTGAATTCATACTCGTCAGCTGAAGAATGACTAACTTTAAACTAGGCTATGCTATTAGCCGACTACAAATTTGACATTAAACCTGTGAAGGGAAAGTACAATGTGGTTGCAGACATATTAAGTAGAATGACAATAAATAAAGACATTCTGTGAATTCCTAAGTGATAAAACCAGAGACTGTATTAATATTAGACTGTGAATTCCTCAATGATAAAAGCAGAGACTGTAATTATATTAATATTTTTATTCGGTGAACAATAGTCAAGGAACAGTGTTTGAATTCCACTGGATTATTATTTAATTTTAATAATATTTATTGTTAAATGTATTTTAATTACACAAAATTACAGATGTGTTTAAAATTCCATTTTCATTTTTTCAGCACAGGTAGACTGTTGCAGTCCTACAGACCTTTTCTCTTGATTTTTATGTCCATATGTTGTGTGTAAGGCAATGAATGTCCATTGATGATAAATATTTTAATATATATATAGATTGATTTGATTTTATGAAGACAAAAAATGTTGTATTTCATAAACATTTTTTTGAAGGATAGGGGTGAATGTCACGGGTGAATCACATGATGGGTGATGGAGAGGCCACGTGAGTGAAAGCGCGGGAAGAAAGAGTCCTTCCCATTTGCTAAGAAGGTTGGGAAATCAGACTTAGAGTTGGCTGGTGTCATGGAAGATGTATGCCAGTGTGTTCCACGTTGTATAACCTCAAATTATATTTCTTGTACAAAGTATAAATATTAAAGTTGTTTTGTTGAAACAAGTTCTTCAGAGGATTATTGTGTACAAGGTTTTGTATTGTGAGAACGCATACAAGAGTTATATAGAGAGTTACATATTAATAAGTAAAACCAGTTACATTGACAACACACAACATCTAGACATAAAAATCAAGAGAAAAAAATATGTAGGACTTCAATAGTCTACCTTTACTGAAAAAATGAAACTGAAATTTTAAACACATCTGTAATTTTGTGTAATTAAAATACTTTTAACAATCAATATTATTAAAAGTAAATAATAATCCAATGGCATTCAAACACTGTTCCTTGTCTATTATTCACTCAATAAAAATACTAATATTAATGCAGTCTCTGGTTTTATCTTTGAGGAATTCGCAGAATGTCTTCTTAATACAGTCTCTGGTTTTATCATTGACGAATTCCCAGAGTGTCTTTATTTATTGTCATTCTGCTTAATATGTCTGCAACCACATTGTCTTTTCCCTTCACAGGTTTAATGTCAAATTTGTAGTCGGCTAATAGCATAGCCCACCGTTTTACTTTTGCGTTGCTGATTTTCTTCTTTATTGAATGCCACAAGTGGTTTGTTGTCTGTTAGAAGAGTGAATGTTCTAACTAGAAGGTATTTTTGGAGTTTTTGTAGAGCCCACGCTAAGGCTAGATATTCTCTCTCTATGGTGCTGTAGTTACGCTCTGTTTTGGTCAAATTTCTGCTAAGATACTGTATAGGATGTAGGATACCATCATGTTCTTGCATGAGGCACGCTCCTAATGCAATGGACAATGCACCAAAAGAGACAATGAAAGGTTTGACCCATTGAGGTGTGACCAAGATGGGTTTTTTCCTAAATGCTTCCTGAATGTTCTCTAATGCGTTGATGCAATCTCCTGAAAACTGAAATTTTCGAATATATGTGGTTTTTGTAACTTCTTTTAGTGGGTGAACAATTTCTGCATAATTTGCAATAAAAGGTCTGTAAAAGTTACATAGTCCCAGCAGGGCTTGCACTTGTTTCTTAGATTTTGGAACGGACAGATTGAAGATCTTGTTTTCATTCTCTACAGTAGGAGAGACTGCACCACCTCCTATTCTGTATCCCAAAAAATCTATATACTTCTTTCCAATGTTGATCTTTTCTGGTGATATTGTCACATTATGTTTCCTGAGTCTATTCAGTACAGCTTCAAGTGTATGCAAGAACAAACACATACAAGTTTTCCTTCTTCCCGTCCGGAATTCGGGCGTGGAATGGGTTGCCTGAAGAATCCAGGAAAACCAACACTTTATCCACATTTAAATCCCTAATAAAAATGCAGGACTAAACACAAACCATAGATAAGCGTAGGACGCAATAATCTTCTGTATAGAAGGAGCGTCTGTAAACAGATAAGATAAGATAAGATGGATATGTGTTTCCCAATTCTTAGTGTGGATACATATGTCGTTGACATAATGTACCACATTTGGAATGTCTTGTAACATCACTTTCATAAATCTGCTAAAAGTGGCTGTAATGTTTACTAGTCCAAATGGCATCACTAACCATTCATACACCTCATCTATGGTTATGAATGCAGTGTATTTGACAGAATCAGGATCCATATTTATCTGCCAAAAACCTCTTTTTAAGTCAAATGTAATGAATATTCCGGAATTACCAATTCTGACTATGATGTCTCTTGGGTCTCCAATAGGTTCATGGTCCAATTTTGTAATATTATTCAACTGTCTGTAATCGCAGCATAGTCGAATCTTTCCATTCTTCTTTTTTTACTATGACAGTTGGTGAGGTAAAGTTAGCTTCAACTGCTTTTCTTATTTTGTTTTCTTTGAGTAGGTAATCAATTTCTTGTTTTACTGTGTCTCTATATGCCATTGGAATAAGGTATACTTTGGTCTTGAAAGGTTGATGTTCTAATACTTGTATCTTGTGTCACAGTTTTTGTGTTTTCTGCTTCTTTTGTTATGACACATTTGTATTTTTGAAAAATTTTCATCGCTCTGTGTTTCATATTATCTGCTATGTCAGATGATATTTTTTGACTGTCAGGACGGACTGTTCGTTTTCATTGTATTGTCATTTTCATCATTTTCTTTGCTGATGATATTTAATAATAATAATAAATTGATTATTTATATAGCGTTGTATCCCAGTAAGGAACTGGGCTCACAGCGCTTTACATGAAAGAAATAACATACTTATAAGTATTAAATTAACATTCATATCACAACAAACACACACAATTACAATACATTATACATAAGCTACGTTAATCATTTACAAGAAATGTTGTTTCATCAATTTTAAAAATAAATTTTGAAAAGATTTACGGTTTGCTTTTCTTCTTTATTGTTACCATATGCTCTTAGTTTTTCAGTATGTATTTTTTTCACATTTCCTTTGATATTGACACTATTAGTGACATCACTACGTTTCTCTTCAATATTGTATCGACCTTCCCATGTGATTTCATTCTTTGCATTTGGTAACCATACTAAGACTTGTTGTTCAGGCGCAAATGTTCTTAAATGTCTGTGTTTATTTTTGATTTCTCTATGCATTGTACTCTGCTTGATTAGTCTTTGTTTTGCTGTTTCAATACTGTAGAGTATTTTTTCTCTAGTATCTCACATCAGCTGATATCCTGTCCTGTATGGCATCTTGTTTGCTTATAAGCCTTACTTTGAAATTCTTCAAAAGACCTGCAGGGTTTTGACCAAACATTAACTCAAAAGGACTAAAACCTGTGATTTCATGCTTGCTGCTGTTGTATGCAAATAGTACTAAATGTAAATATTCATGCCATCTGTCTTCATGGTCTACTGTCACCTTTAATTGCATATTCTTGATGGTTTTGTTTAGTCTTTCAATCACTCCATTTGATTTTGGATGGTAAATTGTGCTGTATCCTTGTGTAATATTTAACATTTTCATTATAGCTTGTGTCATCTGTCCCTTGAATTGGCTGCCATTGTCTGAAAGAGGGTTTGAGGAAAACCATATCTAGCTGAAGACATTGCGTAATACATTGCATATACTTTCTGCATCTATTCGCTTCAGTGGAATAGCTTCACCCCATCTGGTGGATATGTCCACTATGGTTAGAGGATACAGATGTTTCTTCTTTGACATCTTTTTGAATGGTCCTATTAGGTCTATGGCAATTTTCTCGAATAAGAAGTTTGCCTTGTCAGATGATTGTATAGGCGCTGTGTGTCTCCCATATTTGGGATTATGTCGTAGACACACTGTACATCCCTTGACGTATTCTTTTATCTGCCTTGCCATTTTTAGGCCAGTAAAAGTTTTCTGCTATTGTAGCAATTGTTTTCTTGGTGCCCATATGTCCACCTAAAGGACTGTCATGTGTCATTTTAATAATAGTTTCCTGTAACTTTTTAGGAAGAACCACTCTTTTGCACGTACATGCTTGTGCAATGTTTATCAATATGCCTTTATCTAGCTTGTAATTTTTGTTGTTGCTTATTTCATTGTCTTTGATAAGCTTCATTTTTATTTCCATGATTGTGTTATCTTCTTCTTGTAGTTGTTTGAACTCTGGTTTGGATATCAGTTAGTTTCCTATTTCAAATTTCTCACCAACTTCAATGTCTATGTTCTCTTTTCTCTTTGTGGTGGATCTTGTTTGTACAGTAGCACATAATTGATGGCTGTTGTCACACCAAGCCTTGAATACTTCATCAGAATTGTCAACAACACCTTCAATATTCCCTAAGATGAGATCACAAATGGCATCTTTAAAAACTCTGGCTCGAACTTCACCTTGAAACCAGGGAGAGATGATGGTAAAAATAGCAGTTGGGCACTCTCTCTTTGTGCCATCAGCCATTATTATTTTTTCTTTTTGCCCATCATATTCTTCTTCTTCAACCATCCTACTATGGACCACAATTGGTGTGCATCCAGAGTCACGAAGACACATACATTTTCTATCGTTGATGTAAACTGGGTAGAATTTCAGAGTTCCATGGTCCTTTATAGTGGCCACAGTGTTACTAGATTTTGATTCTTCTTGCTTCATTTTTCCTTTATCATCTACATCTTGGTAGTCATTCCTGCTCCAGTGCTGATCCTTATTTCTGAATCTGGAGTAATGATTATATCTGCCTCTCCATGATCTTCTACCTTTGCTTTCAAAATGACCTTGTCTTGATCTTTCTTCTGTTTTCTTTCTTATAGGGCTGCCATTAGGTGACACCCTATTTGGTTGTCCTTTATTGTGGTAACATTGCTTCGCCATATGTCCTGGCTTGTTACAGTACCAGCAAATAATTTGTCTGTTGCCTTGGTTTGGCAGACTCTGGTTTCTCATTCAATGTCTTTTTTCTTGGTTTTTAATTTGTATTGCTGCAAAAATATCTTGTCTCTTATCCATTTCCACATTTTGATGAGAGTCTTTGAATGTGCGTAATGCATTTGTTAGCTCTGCTTGAGTACGAACTTTATTATCAGTTAGATATGTGAATAGAGCTGGTGTTGCATTTTCTAAGAACTTGTCAACTAACACCATGTCTAGTATATCTTTTTGATTGCTAGTATCTATTGCTGTAAGTTCCAGCCATCTTGTTAATTTAATTTGTGCTTCACGCACTGTGATCTGTTGATCTTTGTCCATCTTGATTCTCATTTCATGAAATTCTTTTCTATAATCATTTTCTGATTTTCCGAAATGACATAGAAGTGCCTTTTTGACATTTTTATATATGCTTTTGTCTTCTTTGGCTATACTGTTGTAAGCTTCAAACGCTTCTCCAGTTAGTTGAGTCATCAATTGTGCTGGCCAATCTTCTTCATTATAACCTTTCATGGCCATTATGGATTCAAAATAATCCAGATAAACATCCATTTTTTCTTTCTGGCTATCATATTTTCTAACTTTGATAGTGTCCCTTGGTGCTGACTTTCTATTTGTGTCATTACCAGGATTGTGGCCTCTGCTCTCTAGCTCAATTTGTAATTTTAAGTTGTCATTTTTAATTTGTTCAAGTTCTCTTCTTGCAGCTCTTTCTTCTCTTTCAATGATTTGTTTTTGCCTATTTTTTCATCAGCAATTCTTTGATTTTCTTTTTCTTCAGCTTTTCTTAGCTTCTCTTTTTCTTCAGCAATTCTTAGCTTCTCTTTTTCTTCAGCAATTTTTTGCTTTTGACGTTCTTTTTCTTCGGCAATTTGGACTTTCTCTTCAATAAAGTCTTTCATTTCTTTTCTACTTAGTCCGATCTTTTCTGCTATGGCAGTGAATTTCTCGTAGTAATCCATGTTTTGTTATTTGGACTGATATGAGTTATGAGTCAAGCAATTCGGTAAGGAATGTAGGTATTTATTTATTAAAGTTATAAATCCTCCAAATGAAAAATCTTGAATTCAAAATACTTTAAGTCCAAATAAGTGACACATCTAAACCATTAAATTTGATAATTTTACAAAATGAGACAACAAAGCATCCTCACATGGGATCTTCA
This sequence comes from Ampullaceana balthica, assembly GCA_944989445.1. Classification (NCBI taxonomy): domain Eukaryota; kingdom Metazoa; phylum Mollusca; class Gastropoda; family Lymnaeidae; genus Ampullaceana; species Ampullaceana balthica. Next base: position 96,325 of record CALYLW010000177.1, on the reverse strand, counting down.
GTATACTTTATATATACGCTACCTCAGATTGACAAAACACATCTTATGGTCCAAAGTTTTTACTATGAAATAAGTCACTTATTAAATTTTAAATTTTCGATTAGTTTTAAAACAATTTAGTTCACTCCATTAATCCAAAATTGCAATTATCACACTTTTCAAACAATGCATGAACACAAATTTCGTTCCTTGATTTATAATTCACACTGACACAGTTGTTAATAGTCCATAGCTTCTCTGGTTCAAGGTTATGTTTACAAATATTTCCTGGAATCAACTAACATTAGTGAGCTTGTTGACCTATATACGTTCACCATGTGTTACCATACGCTAGGCTTGTCAACTTCTTGACGCAGATTCCGGCACTGTGTATATTTAGAACCAACGTGCTTGCTGACGTATATAAGTTCACTCTGTGTCACCATAAATACTGTCGACCGTGAGGTTAGAACCAACTTATCTGATCCAGTTTTACACAGCCGACATCTTGAAATATTCTTGTATCAAATATTTCATTGAACCACAAAAGTGTATTTACAGCTTCTTACTAACTTGAATATTCACAAATAAGGATGGCTCACAATATTTCTTCTTTTAATGAGTACTTTCCTTTTTGAAATACACAATACTTGTAACTTCCAGGAACCTCACTTTCTGGACTATATGAATAATACAGTACCAAAATGAATTTTCTCCTGACACCATGTCAATGGTTTACTTTTATATGTAACTCTTGTAGGCGTTCTCTCAATACAAAACCTTGTACACAATAATCCTCTGAAGAACTTGGTTTCAATAAAACAACTTTAATATGTATACTCTGTACATAACATATAATTTGAGGTTATACAAAGTGGAGTCCTGACGCACACACATTCCGTCCTTCCACCACGGAACTTCTCTGACAACTAATGCCCAATCATCTCGAACCTTCTACGTCATTAATTCCCGCGCTTTTAATCACGTGACCTCTTCAGTCATACAATACGCGATACACTCGTGATTCATACCACTGATGAAATGAAAAAAATGTAGTATAAATATTAAACACATATAAAAATGACCTTAAAATCACACTGTAATGTATGCCTTGTAAACAAGATATAGTCTAGTAATAGCATATTGTGATACGCAAGACTGTGGATACTTGGTTTGGGGTGGTGTGACGTAATTTATGGAGATAAAGTCATCTGCGCACGGGAACTAGGTCGAACAAAGGGGAACTCACTATTGTCTGACCCGAGACCATCAACAATGCGCGATCTGAACTGATTAGGTATGCACTGGGATCATGTGACAATTAAAAGCCAATAAAAAAAAGGGTGAATAAATTACCCATCCGGTATAAAAGCCAACACAACCCAACAATCACTCTCTTTTCCGACCAAGACGTCAGCCGAATTTAGTGTCTGTGCGACCATAATTCATACCACTATATCCGCATCCATCCGTGCAGTGGAAGAGCCGAGATTACTGATAAGAATCCATGTAAGTTGAACTGTAGCTTTGTTCCCTCGTATTTATGTACATATTTCATGCAATTATCTAAATGTCAATCATTGTATAATGCCCTGTTGAAATTATTGGAATGTGTTAACCCCATGATCGCCGTACGGGGCAACGTGCGATAATTAATTATCCCACATTTATTTCTTAACTAAACATTATTACACACGCTCCATCTGATAGATGGATCGAGTTATATCTATGTGTACTAAATACCATTACTATATTTACCTCAATCCACTTACGAGATGTCAGCAAGGTAGATCCGCACCCGTGGTGGTAGAGATGGGGTCCTAATTTCAGTCTCGTGTTATGTAATATATTAGACGATAATTTATTTATGTGAATCTATTTTGGTCCCCTTTTGGCACCCTGCTCTGAAGGCTAGGCAGCCAGAAGGGTGGATTAAAACAGACATAGTGGAGAAACTACCCATGTATGTTTTTCTATTTTTAGTCTGGCTTCTGGGCACCCGCCAGTACAGGAACAGAAGTGTCGTTAATACTCGGACCAAGAGCTGGACCCACAGCTGTTCCAAGCGACTTAAATCTGACACCCTACCTCATCCCTGCACCTATCGACATGACCCTGAGGAAGACAACTCAGAAGTTACCAGTTTTTACGTCTAACATAAAACTGACGCCGACAAACGCACACTGCATATGTCGAAGCCTGTACGTGTACACGCACTACACGAACAGAAGCCGGTTATTCACACTTCCGTGATCACCGAAGCCACCTGGGCCATAGGTGAGGCAGCCTAACGAGCCCCAAGGAACCCAACGATTCAGCTAGAGGGAACCTGCAGAACCAACTACACACTCCAGCACGGACGAAGCCTTGTGTAGGGCAGAGCTACCAAGCTGAACGCTTCATCGCACACACTGACCAGGGGAGCGTGCAGAACCAACCGCCACACGGAGCGGGGCGCGACGACCCCATTGCATTTAAGTACCCACACCATAAACATAAGGTTACAAGGCATAGCCCTAATGATGATAAAGCTAGGCCAAAGAAAGGACAGTTAATTTGTTGTATCACTATTATCATTTGGAACCAGTTTCCACTATTGTATAAATTGTGTAAATAAATTTATTGTTACATTTTTCACCCCTTTGGTCTGTTGATTATCGATTGAGAGAGATCACTAAAAATATATGCTGTGAGCGGGAGGGTGATATTTAAACATTACACCCCTAGACAAACTTACCAAACATAGATTCTCATCTTTCTCGCCACAGGTGGAGAGGTCAAGAGATGTCTAGCGAGACAAATGACTGGACGTTGGCTGGTTCACGTCACATTATGAGTGCTAGGCTAGGTGACCACCACAGGTCACTTTTGCTGGTGAGAGCTATGGGAAAGGTAAACAAAAGTAGTGGGGGAGGGCAGAGAAATGTGATTACGTTCATTAAGGCGTACCTGACCACATTGCATTGTTATTGTCTGGTTACATATAATCGGGTGTGGGTGGATAGGCTTGGAAGGACTTACTTCTAGCGCTATAAGGGACATTATAAAATAGGAGCTGACGTTGATTAACATAATTGCTCAGAAATTAAGTATGTGTGGCGAGAAAAATGTGAATTTATGTTTGGCAAGTTTGTCTAGGAGTATATTGTTTACATAATCCTTCCCGCTCATAACGCATAAACTTTAGTGATCTCTCTCAATCGATAATCAACAGACCAAAGGGTGAAAAGATGTAACATTAAATTTATTTACACAATTTATACAATAGTGGAAACTGGTTCCAATGATAATAGTGATACAACAAATTAACTGTCCCTTCTTTGGCCTAGCTTTATCATCATCATGGCTAATCCTTGTAACCTTATGTTTATGGTGTTGGTACTTAAGTTCAATAGGGTCGTCGCGCTCCGCTCCGTGTGGCGGTTGGTTCTGCACGCTCCCTGGTCAGTGTGTGCGATTGAAGCGTTCAGCTGGGTAGTGCTGCCCTACACACGGCTCCGTCAGTGCTGACGTGTGTAGTTGGTTCTGCAGGGTCCCTCTAGCTGAATCGTTCGGTTCCTTGAGCACGGTAGACTGCTTCACCTATAGTTCCAGGTGACTTCGGTGATCACGGAAGTGTGAATGACCGGCTTCTATACGTGTAGGGTGTTTACACGTATAGGCTTCGACATACGCAGTGTGCGTTTGTCGGCGTCAGTTTACGTTAGACGTATTACTGGTAACTGTTGAGTTGTCCTCCTCAGGTTCCTGTCGATGGGTGCAGGGCTGAGGTAGGGTGTCAGTCCAATTCACTTGAAACAGCGGTGGGTCCAGCTCTTGGTCCTGAAGGTTAACGACACTTCTCCCGGTACTGGCCGGTGTCCAGAAGCCAGACTAAAATAGAAAACATACATGTGTAGTTTCTCTACCTTGTCTGCTTTAATCCATCCTTCTGGCTGCCGAGCCTTCAGAGCATGGTGCCAAAATGGGATCAAAATAGATTCATATAAACAAAACATCTAATATATTACACAACACGAGAATGAAATTAGGATCTCATCTCTACCACCAGCGGGCGCAGCTCTAACTGGCTGACACCTCGTAAGTAAAGTGAGGTACAAAATATAATAATGTTAATCACTACACGCAAATATAACTTGGTCCATCTATTTCACGGAGCGCGTGTATTCATAATTAAGAAATAAATGTGGGACATTCAAATCTCGCACTATTGCCAGATAAGCCCAAGGCAACCTATAAGAGATTAATAATAATTTTGTGAAATTTTGATGCCGCAAGCAGAACCTGAGGTCATTCTCACTGCTTTTGAAATTGCAGCAATGAATGCTCTACGAGGGGCTTATCCTCAAGATAGAATAACCTGCTGCTATTTTCACCTGACGCAAAGTGTATGCAGGAAAATTCAAGAGCTAGAAATAGAAACTGCTTATGAAACTGTGATTAAACATTGTGTGAATTCGTAAGATGCCTATTTCCTCTTGGGTTTTTTTCCTCAAGAAGATGTTGCAGATACTTTTGATGAGCTGGTGGATGGCATGCCTCGAATCGAATACATTGAAGAATTATTGACGTACTTCGACTACCCATACATACGTTAACGCCGTATGTAAGAAAGGGCAGAACAGTATGCGCCATCTCTGTTTGGTATTACAACATGCAACAAAAGAAGTGATGCTGCTATAATGCTTGTTAGAACAAACAACATCTGTGAGGGATGTCATCATGGATTGCATTCATCTTCAGCTATCAAAATCCACTGATGTGGACATTTAAGAATAGAAATTTAATGACTGAAATTCAATAAATGAATCCTATTAAAAATATCGTTACTAGAATACAGCAGCCTAGGCGAAAATAATATTGTTAGCTGCAGGAATGTGTCAAACGAGCATTACAAACATGCACCCGAATCATTGCCTTGACGTACCTCAGAGGCATTCACATTGAATGCTGACTGGTTTCCATGTGTATACTCTTTTTTTTCATCAACATGTCACAGTTCAAACGTAAAAATTACATTTTAATTCGAAAAAGGTCGAACTGTCCGTGATCAAACCGACCGGTGTCAAAACGTAGTGTGGTAACAACGTCTTGTCGTGGAAGCGTCCGGGGTCGAACTATCCGGGATCGGAAACGCCGTTCAACCAGTATGTAAATAAAACAAATTACAAAGAACATCTGCGTTTCCCTTTCATTTAAGTTATGTCGTTACATTTGGCTGAATATCTGCAGTATCAGTAATGGACAGTAAACACTACGATATTTTTAATCATAGAAGAATTTATAAAAATAAATTACTCAGATTATTATGTGGATAGATACATACTTCTTATTAAAAGAAAAAAATCATGATATCCTATGTGTTTTGTATTTCTTAACGTCAATAATAAAAACAGTGTAACTAATTGCACAAGACTGAAGCACATAAATTTTGGACTCACGTAAAATCTTGATCTTAACCGACGGTCCTAGTCTACTTCAACCTTTCATTAACATTCTAACCAAGAGGACTTATACGGCCAACACACGCAACACATTGATGTGAAATGATTAATTTTAATGTGATATATCAACTTCAATAGAATTTTATTATAAAATTATTTTTAATATTCTACCTCAACTGATTGAATATGTACCACTGTAAAGATAAGTGGCACAAGATACATTAAAGACTGATAATTTGTTATTGTCCAAAAATTTAACGGGTTGATATTGTTGTTTCTCTTTGCAGTAATTATTTCCTAAAAGCACCCAATCATCATCTCATCAAGTCTTTCCGAGTTATTGCCCTTCGGCTTATGTCTTTGTAAAGTTGCAAATTTAACCCGCTAATATATATATATATATATATATTAAAAAATATATATTAATATATATATATATTTTAATATATATATATATATATATATATATATATATATATATATATAATATATATATATATATATATATATATATATATATATATATACATACACATATTAAAATGCCCCTGCAGTTGAGACCTGGGAACTGTCGGAATTAAAATAACTGACACTTTTTAAATGATAAATATTTTAAAAATGTTTTACATGATTAATGCATGCGAGATATCCGGGCCGAAAATCGGGATTTCTGCCACTACCCAGATTTGCCACATACTTATGGTAGATCCTAATAGGATCCGGATATCAACGTAGTAAAGAATTATTTAATTTTATGTTAAAAAATAATAATTTTAATTTGTAATTATTAGTTTATACTATAAACTTAATAGTTAAACAGGAGCCTTGGAAACTGGGACAGGCTGAGTGATGGCTTTCGTTTTTAACTTCTTTGTCATTGACTAGTCCGTTAACAGTAGTGAATCTTTCAATAATTTAATTCAGTATTTACATTTAAACATTTTACTTATATGATATATAATAATAATAATAAATTGATAATTTATATAGCGCTATATCCCTTTAAGAAACTGGGCTCACAGCGCTTTACATGAAGGTATTAACATACTTATAAGTAATAAATTAGCATTTATACCATAACAACCACATTAATTACAATACATAACACATAAAAGCAAATAAAAGCAAATAAAAGCAACGTTAATCATTAAAAGAATTGTTGCTTCATTACTTTGGAAAATAAAATTTGAAAAGATGTGTTTTAAGTGCAGTCTTGAAGGACTTGGTTGTTTGAATACTGCTGCTGTGTAATGGTAGAGTATTCTATTGTTTGGCTGCACAAAAAGAGAACGACCTTTCGCCAAATGTTTTTGTGCGTGTTTTAGGAACAGAGAGAATGCTTGTGTCCGCAGAAGAGCTTAGCTGACGAGTGGGTGAGTAGACCGACAAAAGTTCAGTAAGATTGGAAGGCAATGAGTCGGAAAAGAATGTGTGGCAGAGAACGACCAGTTTGTAATCAATTCGGGCTTGTATAGGTAGCCAATGAAGTGAATAAAGTAGCGGAGTAAAATAATCATGTTTTTTTGCATTAAGAACTAATCTGGTAGCTGAATTTTGAACTTTCTTTAGTTTTTACAATGCATTTTTAGGCACACCTGACAGAGGAGAATTGCAATAATCAATGCGAGCTAGAACAAGAGCATAGACTAGAGTTTTTGTTGCACTAATTGTTAAGTATTTGCAGATTGAGCTGGTCTGACGGATGGTGGTGTAGGCAGAGCGACAGATGTGATTGATCAAGTTGTAGGTAGACATGTCAGAAATTATGTAGCCAAGATTCCTAGTCGATGTCGTGAACAGTATATCCGAACTGGCTACCTGAATAGAATCCGGAAGAGACAAAGTACTGCGTGATATGTTATATCATTGTAATAATTGTAAATTCTTTGTTGTCGTTTTTTTTTCGTTGAACTTTAAAATGGCATTTTCAAATTGCGATTTGATTTGCAAGCTTAAAAATAAAAATTTGCTTGTTTCACGTGTTATATCTTATTCAGTCTTATTATTTTAAAACTCTAGTATATTGTGAATATTATAATTATACAAAATAAGTTAAGTAACAAATTAATTTATACAATAAATTTTTAATGCATAACAAAATAAACAAATTAACCAGCGTTTATCATGAAATCATTCAAATCCGTGAAAATATAGTAAAGCAATCAATTTCAATTCGAGTAAAAAAGTAATAAATTAAAAAGCTACATGTCAAGATATTACTTTACTACATAAGATAAGAATTAAAGTTAACTAACAGCATATTAAATTTATATTCTATACCAATAAAAGGCCAAGCCCTCACTCACTAACTGACTGACTTACTGACTGACTTACTGACTGATTCATCACTAATTCTCCAACTTCCCGTGTAGGTAGAAGCATGAAACTTTGGGAAGTTGTTAAGTACAATACCGCGATGGTAACAGGCGATAGAAAAATGTAATGTTTATTATTTAAAATGTTACTCATCACTTGTTATCCTATTTCCCGAGTAGGTAAAAGCGTGAAACTTTTGTAAGTTGTTTAGTACTCACCCTAAAGGGTAACAGACGAAAAAATATTTAAATTATCAGCTCGATAGGATATCCGGAAGTTTGTCATTTTTAGTTGTTGTTTTTTTCCGCAGGACCACTACAGACAGACAGACAATAAGGTTAATTTAATATATTTAGTAAATCAAACATGATCTAGATTGAAATTAATTGGTGTTTTGAATTGGTGTTGCGCGGGTTCTCAACGCTAACTAAAATCCTAATTTACCGCTGCAAAGCGCGGGTATTTTGCGAGTCTAATATATAAAGCTCAGTTGGTGTTTGTATCTTTGTATTTTTGTATGTTTCACTTTTCGACACTCTTTGAACGATAATTGGTAAAAAGAATTTTAAAATTCCCACTCAGGGGCCGTCCATAAAGTACGTCACGCTATTTTTGACAATTTTTAACTCCCCCCTCCCCCCTGCAAAAAACTGTCACATATCTCGGGACCCCCCCCCCTAATGTACGTCACACTTTCGAAAAAATAGTTTGTTTTGTATTAACAAAATAATCAAAATTTAATATAAAACAGCGTGAAGTCACACATGGTCGGACCCCCCTCCCCCTGTCACAAACTGTCACACTTTCTTACACCCCCTCTCCCCCTCTGGAGCTTGACGTACTTTATGGACGGCCCCTAATGGGGGACCGGAGCCCAAGTTTAGTTTTTAACGAAATCTCCCTTGGGAATTGCGTTTATATATTTGACATGTCGGCCTGTCTTTTCGAGCTTTGAACAGAAACTCCTCCTGAACCATACCAGATAGAGGTTTCGGGTCTCTTGCAAATATGTTAAGACATCAAAAGAATGTGAAGGGGCCAAAAAGTGTAAGAAAATATTTACCGGATTTCCTGGAAAATCCAAAAAACTCGAAAAAATATCCAATTTTGTGACAATTTTTCGCCAACAATATTCGCGCATTATATTGACAAAGTATTGGTGTGACTCTAGAATGATTTCCCATGAATAAAAAATCAGAATTTGTTCTGTCGGAAATTGCGTTTAAATACTCATTCGAGTTTTTATTACTTGTTTTGCCTTATATGAGCTATTTAAAAACTGACTCAAAAGTAATTCTCTAACGTCCAGTGTAGGTAAAAGGCTGAAAATTTGGGAATTTGTTGAGTAGCCTCCCACGATGGTAGCAGGCGAAAAAATATAAAATTATCACTGACTGGGGGCCGGGGGCCCAAATGTAGTTTTTCACCAAATATGAGCTAAATAAAATTTGTTTAAATTTTGAATACTATGTAAATGGATTTTGAAAACAAATTGGAATATAAAAACTTGATGGCCTATATTAAAATACTATAGGGCATTTAAAATCATACTTTTCATTCTTTTGGAGCCGAGGCCCCGAATCTCTTTTTCTTAAATGTTGAAGTAATTTTAATAACCATCGATTTCACGCGATTTGTTCTAAAAATATTGAGAAACAAATAAATCCATCATGATCCAGATTAAAATAAACTTGTTTTAAACTTTACATATTATACCGATAAGGCCCCCGGCCCTTATTTTAGTTTATAAAGCCGGTAAAAATAGTATTTTATTCATTCCACGGCCATTAAATTTCAGGGAGTTTTTGAGTACGCTCCCGCGAAGGTTTTCTGGCATTAAAAATGTTAAAAACACCACATATTAGGGTTGAGGGCCCGTAATGCCATATTTTAAACATGAGTTATATAAAAGATATTTTAAACAGAGGCTACTGGGTATATAGATGAATTATTGACCAAATATGATATAAATAATTATAATTCTATAGGGTAATGAACTCCTAACATCTGTAACTTTGGTCCTGAGGCCGAAAATAACGTTTTTCATAAACTTTCAAAACCTTTATTTTGCATTAGATTTTAAACAATTTAAATAAATATAGACACGAATGTCCATAATTACAATGATTGAAATCTTCGTGCTTATGAAATATGGACATCTTGCACCAATTTTCCGCAGGGGACCTTAATGCAATTTTACTCCCCATTTGATTTTTACACGACCCTAAAAATGTTGACAAACACGTATAACCATCATGATCCAGATTGAAATCAATAGGTGCTTTGAATGAGTGTTACGCGGGTTCTCAACGCTAACTGAATTCAAAAGTTCCAGCTGCAAAACGCGGGTATTTTGCTAGTCATCTGAATAAAAGAACTATTTTTATTATTACTCTAGATCACGACTTCTTGTACACCACACTACGCTCTCAGTAGAACACTGTTCGCTTGGTACACACTACACAGTTCATTGAACTTCGTTCAAGTTCGTTCATTCAATTCATTGTACAATGTTCATCGTTAACGTTGACAGTTTCAGAGACTGTCATTGTAGATATAATCTGCATATGTTGGATATACATATCTTTTACAAATATAAAATATATAAATATAATAAATATATTTTAATAAATAGTATTCAATCCTAAATAGAAAGGAGTTGATTACACCCCCTTAGCTCTTACGCTTAAATGTGGAGATATACGGATCCGGAATCCAGATACGGCACATAGTAAAACACCATATCCAGCCACCACCTAATATATATACAGTTGGACCTCTCTAAATCGAAGTCAAAGGGACCCAAAAAAATATTCGACTTAAGAAGCTTTCGAGTTAGGAAAATGGCGTATAAGCGCAGATTAATCAAGGACAATGTTGATATTGAGAGGGGGTGGGGATGGGGGGGAAACAACCATATTGGCTAGAAGGCTTGACAGGAAAGACAGGCAGTGTCTGATTTTTCATATGAAAGAAATCCAAATGGCGTTGATATACCGACACAAGCACGTGAGAAGAGACACCTTCCCTCCCCCACTTTACTCCCTACAAAGTGGGATTTGGGGAGTAACATGTTTCTTTTTAAAAAGAGTAACAACATGCCTTGGAAAATTCGCCTAAGGAAGGTTGGAAGCCAAAAATCTTCCATTTAAGGAGATATAAAATACATTAGTCTTATGGAATTTGGCCGTGACCTAACAATTAATTCGATAAAGGAGGTTTTCGACTTAGGAAAGTTCGAATTAGCGATGCCCGACTGTATATATATATATATTAGGGCTGTTATCGATTAATTTAAATTAAATCGTTAACTTTTGAAAAAGTAAAGATTAATTAATCGTTAATTTCGATTAAAGACAAAAATAGAAATTAATGACGGCATAAAACTGAACATTTCAAGGGAAGTTACAAAAACAAGTCATTGACTTTAAAAAAAATTTATTGAGTTCTTTGCCCTGTCTCACAGACATTGAAAATTAAGAATATTTTGAACTAAATTTTATGACAATGACAATATGTTGATACTTGATCGGATGTTTGTGCTGAAGGTGGTACGTTAGCGATGTATTTGATACTTTCAAAGAGAATTGTTTATGACAGTTAACTCAGTAAAATTTTCACCGTCTTCGACTTTGCCATCCGCAGTTAGCTTAAAAACAAAATTTTTGCTAAACTTTCCAGTTATATGTTTCAATTTAACTGCGCTGATGCTGTCAACCATTTTTTAGTTGACGTCTGTCGGTCCACATAAATTAATAAAATAAATTATAATATTACGCGCGAGAAGTTTGTACGTAAACAATATATAAATTATTTTAAATTATTAATAATTAATTATTTATTAATAAAAAAAATATTTAAATGTCATAAACATTTTCTGAGATTTTAATCGAATTTTTATCGATTAAAATAGTTTTAATCGATAAAAAATTTGAACAATTAATCGAGAAATTAATCGCTAATATATATATATATATATAGAGAGAGAGAGAGATAGAGAAAGAGACAGAGAATTATTTAAACAGTAATATTTAATTATATACTGCCAATAAGAACTTAAGAACTTATGAGAACGTATATAAAATTTAATATGCACATTTTAGGAATTCTAATAAACGTTTTCAATATTGTCAAGTCAGCACCCCTTCCAGTTCTATATTTAAAGCAACTATTTTGTTATTACAATTTAGTCTAAGACGCATTAAAATATTACATGTAAATAACAATTTTAAAAAAAACTATGGTGGGGAGGAGTCCGATTTTTAAATATGTTATTTTTTAAACATACAAATATGCAATCTCAAAGTGTATAAATTATAAAAGAAAAACGAACGCTAAACTGAAGCATAAGTTGGAAAATTTCATTTGCAGTAATAAATAATGGCTTTGTAGTTCAAAACGCATCAAAACTTGACAACCAAACGACAACCAATTGTAAATTTCATAAACAGAAAAACGAATGTTACATATTCATATAGAAAATTTAATTTATAATTAAGTAGATCTAAGTAATATTGACATGGACACAAACACGAAAAACAGACATTAAATACAAAAAATAATAATAATAATATTCATCAAATAAAACAAGGCTCGTTTCACTTCGTTCCCTTCACAAATTAATAAAAGGTCAAATAATGACGTCACGTCACAATATTTTTATGGCTAGAAACACATTTTGTTAATCTCGAACGCAACATTTTTACTCCTATATTTTCATTTTTTTATCGGGAGTTACCTCGCATAGCGTCACGGACAGACACTACAGACGTGACATTGAAAATTATATTGTTTAATTACCTACTTTAATGTGGAAAAATAGATAAGTAGAGTTGAAACAAAAGAGAAAAGAAAGGAGGGAAATGGGAGCAAGTACTTAATGAAAATAGTGGATAAAATAAGAGTAATAAAGTATCAAAAGTTGCAGTTTTACACACACACACAAATGTAAATAGTTTCTACAGTTGTGTCGAATTTAATATTGCTTTAATCAATATTGAAACAACGTATCAAATCGATTTAACAATATTATTTTAATAAGATCCTGTAAGAGCCGGGGGGGGGGTGGTATTCCTCGAATACAGAATATGCCAGTGACTGCAATATCTCAAAATTCCGTTCTGATTAGCATTGTTAAAGTGTTTATTTATGTTGTTCAGTACAGGTTTTCTCTAACCGATCATCAAGGATAGGAACGGTCTCATCTACGTAATGTATATTATACTTCTTGCAAAGAATTGCATTAATCAGGTTGCGACTTGTGCAATTGAAAATATATTTTATTTTAAATTTACCAATAGTGATTTAAAAATAATGTCTATTTCGATGACATTTGCACAAACATTGCTTAAGTTACGCTTGCAACCTTTTGTATCAATGTTTGCTTTTATAGTAGTAAGATGACTTCTTATAAACTTATTATTATAACGCCTATCCTTTCGGAAAGAAAACAGGGAAACGTTTTTTTCAAGACGCCAGATTGCAGCGTTAGTCATTAGAATTTGCAGGTTTCTAAGAATCACCTGGTAAGTGTATGGAAATGAAAAGTTCAAATAAACTAAGAGCGATGAAAATGATCAGAAAAATGTCGATTCAAAAAGTCCTGTCAGGTCTAACCTTTAATTTGATTGAAAGCAGGTTTTAAAAATGGCTCAAGATATTACCTTTTCTGAAAAAAAAACACTTTTTTTTCTCTTCAAAAAAATCATTCACGTCACTTCCAAGTTTTGTAAGTCTCCGGCATTGCGGGAAAGTGATCGAGGTTTTGCAATACTGAGGATGGGACGATGAATACTACCTGAAAATATGGCTCTCTTTAGGCATGTAATACATACTTTATTTACGTTCAATTGATTTTGATGTCTCAATATTAGCAGACCTTCTATGGATAGTAAAGATGATCTGATAGATGGATGAAAACTATCTATGAAGTCAAATAAACTTAGCAATTGTTACATCTTTGTACTTTCAATACAATAATTAATTAATTTTTTTATAGTACGCTGCAAAGGTAACTTCATAACTTTTCCTTTCAAAGGTTTACAAAATGGCACACAAATATCAAAGCGCATCTGGTCCCATTTAGCTTCTCATTTCAACTCCATTAATCCTAATAATAATTGTTTATTGAATTCAACGAGTTAATTTAGGACAAGCTCAGTCAATCGTAATATGAAACTCATGGCGACCTTGAGATAGCGTCACTAATTTAGAAACAAATTTATATTTCTTTCCTGCAGCGGCTTGAAGGAACTACTGAATATTTACATGTAAAAGTTTATACATTATTGCTCTCCACTTTGAATGATGAAGACCTGGTGTTGTCATAAATCTTAATTGTTTAAAACTTTTATTACAAACATAATCGCTTCAGATGTTCATTTAAATCGTTTCAGTATTGCGTTGTTTATAAATCCATGACATAGTACAGTTTGTTTTATTTATCTTCCCAAAGCTCTTTGCTGTTGTAAAGAGATCTACGTGTTGTGTTACGTTTCCCGTGTTCACCAGCCCGCGTTTTCCCAATGCCGTGTTTCTCATTATCATATTTCTCCAGCCACCCTTCCACGCAATTTGTTTTGCTCCATGAATAGGGCAAGATAAGGTACTTTGATAAAAATATCACGAAAGAAATTCATTGACTCCCCCTACCCCCCCCCATTGCACCCCCATACACATACAGTTAAAAAATATATTTTTAAAATTGTTTCTCAAATGAAAGTTGTTGAACACTACGAATGTATTCTCCCGCCAGTTGCCCATCTCATATGTTTTCTCTTTTTCATATCTATGGCAAGAAGTTGAACCTTGTGAAATTAACAATATGCTAAACAAATGTGTCGCTTCAGATATTTTGCTTTCATTCTTAATTATCACAAAAATGTAATTTGATTGCTTCCTTACACTTGAAAAGGGTATTTACTATCAAATGGATCTGAGTTTGTATTACTTTCTAATGTTATTTTACTAACTTTCTATGTGTGTAAAATAAACTCCCATGTGCCATTAAAAATCATTTTGAATCCTTTATATTAACTCGTGGTGTCTGCTTGATTTCTTGATTGTTTGTTTGCCAAAAAAACAAACTTTGGATCGATTTTTAACTCACTTCCCCGTATGCCAGCGAGCTGAAATTTGCAGGCAGGCTCGTGCCGAAGATTAAAATGATCTATCAAAGTTTCAGTTCAATCGACTGTACTGTAATTAAATTAAAGAATTTTTAGATTATCTCTTTGTATCTCTATGTAGCATGTTATTTTTTGTGCTAGAGTCGTGATGCGAATTATATTGAACAAACTTTTCAATACTTTCCTGTATTCGTGCGCATTATATTAACGATACTTTTTTAAAAATATAACGCCTATCTGTAAATGTTAATGCTAATCTGTTGCACGGTGCACATTATATTAAACATGTTTTTAAACCCTTTTTTGGTGATGAAATCAAGCCGAAATTTAGCGGGTAGACTAGTATTTTTTTAAATTATAAATCCTTTATTTATGAGACATAACTAAAATTTTGAATTTTCGGACGGTCGTGCGATGAGTATTATAATTAAAACATTTTTAGTTATGTCTCGTATATAAAGGATTTATAGTCAAAAACTTTGTTTACGTTTTTAAAAAAAAATTAGTCTCTAAAGTAGAATAGTGTTTTATAAATCATTTTAAAGCCAGCAAGACTAGAAATATTATATTTTTAAACAGATTATTGTTACACAAGTAAGTATGTTGGATAAATGAGCTCACCATTTGAGTACATGTTTAGACAGTTCAGAACCAACCTTTTGGACCATTAATAATAACATATTGGTCTGGTAAATTGACAAGTATTAAGTGACAGTACTAAATCACGAGACAATAATCTCACACAGAGAAATTAGTAATTTTTAATGTGCATCTTTTGATGTAAAACCTAACATTAGATTAACTACCAAAGAAGATGAAACATCACGTACAACAATCTCACAGTCAATAAATTGTTATGGACAAAGCTGGTCATTAACTTTATATTCTAAAAGAAAATTGTTCAAATTCTTTTTACTTTTCTAGAAGTATTAAACTTGTTATCAGAAAAAGTAATACATTTGCGATGTCATTTTAAATCATAGAGAATCATTCAAAAGGGGCTTGAAAAAAAGAGTTAAGATGACTGCTAAGTTTAAGAAATAACTTGAATTCCAAAACCTATAGGTATTATTTGTTAAACTTTGTTATCTTAATAAATGTTCACAATCACTTCTCTCACATGCGTCATCGTTTTATCTATCTCCTATGTGGCAGATTTCTTTCAAGTCCACCAAATGAAATGACAGAGGTGCCCCTAGAGAAATTAACTGTACGCCAAAAACACTTCACTTCAAAAAGATTTAATTACATTTCTATTTAGATTAATTTATATTGTGGGTATAGTTCTGATTACTATCTAAATAGTTAATGACTTACTTTAACTGTGTATGTGTGAAATGTGGTCAACCAGCAATCTTATGTAATCTTTTTAAAGCGGAAAAAGCGATGATAAATTTATCGTTATCACCGCCACTTAAAAAAACGCTGTTATTGAAAGTATCTGAGTCAAATCTTTTTAACATTCAAGAAACCTTACATGAGACACCATGTCATGCATTGAGAACATTCACTAAAAGTTATCAATAAGTTATGTAAATGGATCAGCCACCACTACTCATACTTTTACCCAAATGATTGCTAAGGTTAATTTAGAAAATAGTTTAAAAGAACTGTGGGTATTTAAAAATGTATTATCTTATCTTATCTATTTAGAGACGCTCCTTCTATACAGAAGATTATTGCGTTCTACGCTTGTCTATGGTTTGTGTTTAGTCCTGCATTCTTATTAGAGTTTTAAATGTTGATAAAGTGTTGGCTTTCCTGGTTTCTTTAGGCAACCCGTTCCACGCCCGAATTCCGGACGGGAAGAATTAAAATTTGTATGAGTTTGTTCTTGCATACGGAATAAGAAAGGTGTTTTTATCCTTATGTCTATCTGAGGGTTGTGTTAAGTTATCTTTGTGTTGTATTTCTAAGTTAGAATCAATTGCTTTATGTATGATTACTACTTTGCTCTTGGTTCTTCTATCCTCTAGTGTTTCAAGGTTAAATGATTTAACTAATGGTGCTATTCTTGTCAGTTTTGAATATTCTCCAGTAATGAATCCGGCAGCTCTTTTTTCAATTTGTTCTAGTTTATCAATGTTTTCTTTGGTGGATGGGTCCCATACAGAAGATGCATATTCTAGTACAGGTCTCACTAAAGTGAGGTAGCATTTTAGTTTTATATCTCTATTACATTTGTTAAAGTTTCAAGTTATCTGTCTATAGTATTGTTTTTTCAGGCCATTGTTGTAGAGATCCTTCTTTCTAAGCATAATTTTACCCTTATGCCGTCAGAGATTACTTATAAATTCTCTTGTCTACAAATGGTTGACTCAAATTCTCGTCTTGTACTTTGGGACATAATTTTGTAAAAAAATGTTTAAATTTAGTATCATAATATTTACTGATATCTTCTAATTTGCTTTTTGGCATTTATTTATCGGGCTGTACTATACCTTATCTGATCAGTATACTTATCTTTAAAAAAACATCCATTTAGTGGGATACTTATACTGAATACCAATTATGATAACATTAGATACTGAAACTGCTTTTATATATATGGGGAGATTTCCAAGGTTTAATAGAAGCCATCTTAGCTTTCAACAACAATTTGCAAGCCATTCACATGTATTGCAATTTTGTTTTAAAAGTTTATAATTGTGATAACATATTTATTGTAAACAGAGATAAATGATAGCTTTAAAGAATTAAATAAAAAGCACCACCTATTAAAAATAATGAAAATGATTTTTAGAGTTACAAAAAATGAATACAATTTTTTTTTAATAAGTTTCATCATTTAAAGAGATGTTTTTCAATTTCGATACGTCTCGAATGCTCAGCCGCTGTTGACTTTTTGCTAAATCACTGTCAGCACTTAATCCAAAGACATACAACTAAAATGTTCAAGCTTATAGTTAAATTGCTATAGACCAGGGGTCGGGAAACTTTTTGTCTGAGAGAGCCATAAACACCACATAGTCTATAGTCGAGACGTAATTCTGTGAGGGCCATACATGTTTCTTACAACTAAAATTCAAGTAAATGTGTGCATTTTGTGTAATTTCAACACTAAAAGCACAATAATTATGCGCTACAATCTTTTTAATGACACTGTCATGCTGTTGCTAAAATAATAAATAATGAGTATTACTTACCATTAATGCGACTTATGGTGCTGCATGGATTTACTTATGGCTTTGTTGTCTGGTTGATACGTGGTGAGGTTAAGCTTCATGCAGGCGTTGAGACTTCCATCCGTTAAACGTGATTGGTGATTGGTCTTGATGTTCTTTAGATGTTGGCAAAACTGCTCGCATCCATACGTAGAGCCAAACATTGTCAGTACAGCAATACTCACACGCTGAAGTGTTTTGTATGTGGCGGGTAGCGCGTTCCAAGTTTTGACAATCAGCTGGTCTGCGTGTTACAAGTTTTTTTAAAATTTCTGACCATTTGTGTTGGCTCGACAACTCTACTTGCTGTCGTGCAAGTCTTTCCAAATCTTCATTCAGTGACTTGAACTTGTCTGGGGCCTCCAGGTCAGCAGCTTGGAGCTCAAAATCTCTGACGGAGACTCCGGGGATTCAACTCAGGTCAGTGCTGTAAACTGCACACTCGTGTGGATGGGTGATGAACTTAAAAAGACGGGTGAGCTCACGAAATTCTCCAAATTGCACTTTAAATGACTGCAGGAGATTGGACGTGAAGCCTGCTAGCTGCTGAATATTAAGATATTGAGCAGGGTCTCTTGATGTGCACATATCTTTGAACTCTCCCAGTTTTTCAAAGTGTAATAAACGACCCGTTTCAATGTCAGCGATGAAGAGTTCTAGCTTATTTTCAAATGCAAACACTGCTTGTTGCAGGGACAAGATTGCAATTTCAACGCCTTGAATTTTCACATTGAGCTGATTTAGATGTTCAGTCATGTCTACGAGATAATAAAACTTCAGGAGCCATTCAGTGTCAGCTAACATCGAGATGCTCGACATTCTTCATTTCAAGAAAAGTCATAATTTCGCCCAGACAAGCTGCAAATCAGCTGAGCTCTTTCTCACTTGACAACCAACGCACGTTGCTGTGCAGAAGCAGACCAGGATAATTATTCCCAACCTCATCAAGCAGTGTTTTAAACTGGCGATCATTCAATGCTCGGCAACAATAAAGTTGACTACCCGAACCACCAGCGACATCACCTCACCAAGCTGCTCGCCACAAATCTGAGCACAAAGCGCCTCCTGATGTAGGATGCAATGAAAGCTTAGGATGCGTCTGTTTTCATGCTCAAAAAGAAGAGCGACAAATCCTCTGTTTTTCCCGACCATGCACGAAGCACCATCAGTGCACACCGAAACAAGTTTATCCATCGGTAGATTTTTTTTTAGCGAACTCAGTGAAGGACTCGAATAAATCCTGCCCTCTTGTTGTGCCCTTTATAGACAAAACAGCAAGACTTTCCTCATGTAATGTTTCAACGACAACATACCTTGCAACCACGCTGAACTGGGATATATTACTTATGTCTGTTGACTCATCCAAAGCGAGAGAGAAAAACGGTGCCGTATTTATGTCTTTCACTTGCATATCCTCAATTTGATTTGACATCATGATGCTACGATCGTGAACAGTTCTCGCCGACAGAGGCATTTCTTTTATCCGTTTAATTATTTTGTCCTTGTTGGGAAAATCATAAAAAAATTCATTTTACATCACGTAAGCCATAAAAATATAAAATAATTAGTAAGGTTATTGACTTATGACGAGGTGTTTTTTTCTTTTTTTTGTATTCAATTAATTTTTTAAAAAAAAGAATTTTCTCCAAAAATTATTTAGAACAAAGTAGTCTGAAGAAACATGATTTCTTTATAATGAACAATTTTCTGCGAGCCATTTGCAGCCATCAAAAGAGCCATATATGGCTCGCGAGCCATGGTTTCCCGACCCCTGCTATAGACAGTTGTAGCGTAGTTTGATTTTTGAATCTGTGTTAAACTTATATTTTATTGAAAATACAATTTATATGTAATTAGAGTTTGAAAACCGAATTAAAATGTAATCATATAAAATGTCCGTAATTAATTTTAAAGCCTTAAAAATATAAACGTTTAACATAAACAATATTTAGATAATCTTGAAAAGAGCTAAGTAGTAATAATACAAAAAGGCAAGTAATTCTAGCTTGGAGATACTGCTCAAAGATAATCTTATACAACTCTCCGATAGACATAGAGATACAAAAACACGTTTCTTATGCTATACTAGCGTACCCGTTCGCGCGTTGCAACGATTTCCGAAGAAAGGACATTCAAGGAAACTCGTTTAGATAACGGGACATCTGTACAAATATATTGTTAAAAACTATTGTATGTCTGATTGTCCTTTAAGGCTTAACACACATGTCATAGTTGGGAAATTAATGGGCATGCTAAGTAAAGGGGACCCAAGGCTTAATCTGTGCAATATGTAAAGCTTAAAACAACTGTTATTTTCAAACTGGATAATAATGGATAAATTTCTTATTACAATATTATACACCACGATTAGTCAAGATCTATCCATTTTCCACGTAGCTAACGATTAAGCAATTTTAATGGTGAACGTCAAAACGGCCCCGACAAAATGGCCCCGACATAATGGCCCGGCTCAAAACGGCCCCATAAAAATTGTTTACATTTTTTAACAAAAAATTTACTTTTTTTTTCATTTTCATCTGTTGTCAACTTTTTCACTTTTACAAAAAGTGGTAAAATTGTAAAATTATTTCTTGTGATGTTATTATATTATTTCTTGTCAAAAAAACAACCCAGACTTGGTACCATATCGAGTAAAGGCTATTAAATTCATACTTGTGATGTCATTATTATTTTTTCTTGTGAGCTAAGCCTGACACTGAATCAGTGAGTAAAAATACGAATATAAAATTTGATTGTATCAAGAATTGACATTAAGAGTTCAATGCCCTATAGTATGTTAATATGAGCTATCAAGTTTCAAATACCATGTTTGTTAAAGATCCATTCCTTTTCTA
This sequence comes from Ampullaceana balthica, assembly GCA_944989445.1. Lineage (NCBI taxonomy): Eukaryota > Metazoa > Mollusca > Gastropoda > Lymnaeidae > Ampullaceana > Ampullaceana balthica. The sequence continues at coordinate 75,440 of CALYLW010000177.1, read as the reverse complement.
AGTAGCTAAGACTTAAAATAATTAATTATTGTATTTAGCTCATATAGAGGTCAAAAAAGAAAATTCGGGCCCCGACCCCCCATGAGTGGATATGTTAATTTTTTTGTGTGTGCCAGTTACCATCCTGGAAGGGTACTTAACAATCTCCTAAACTTGAATGACGATGGGATGAATGGTTTAGTCAGATATTAAGGACATGCACTCAGACATACTTTTATTTTTATATATTTTATATATATATATATATATATATATATATAAGATGGGTCAAAATCCATAAATTTTCTCAGTATCTAACACTTAAACTAATTTTAAACATCTAATATAGGAAAAAACGATATTTAGGAGGCCCCAGGCCCATTGCGTGCAAGATTTTAATTTCAAATACCTTTTCATTTCAATCTAGTTTCATCAGACATATATTTCTCAAGATCGTTAAAAATTGAATGGGAAAAATGTCATAAACATATACGAAAAAAGGAACATTTTAGGCACCCGGCCCCGAGGAATGGACATTAGAAGTTCAGTGCCCTACAGTATTTAAATAAGGGGTATCAAATTTGTGTATACAAAGTTAGGTTAAGATCCATTTATTTACTCAGTAGCTAACCCAGAAACTAATTTTTATATAGCTCATATAATCAAAAAACAATAAGGGCTCCAGGGCCCATCAAGTTCAAAACACCTAATCATTTCAATATGGATAATAATAGTTACATTTATTATTATTTTTCAAGATCTTTAATAATTGAATCGGGAATAAAATCTTAAAAGTTTTAGAAAAAAGACATTTTGGCCACCTAGCCCCGAAGTAATGGCCATTAGGAGTTCATTGCAATATAGCATTTTAATATTGGCTATCAAGTTTTTGTATACAAGGTTTAGTTAAGATTCATCAATTTACCCAGTAGCTAACGCTTAAACTAATTTTTATATAGCTCATATAAGCAAAAAATAACATTATGGGACACCGGCGCCACATGAGTATTAAATTTAAAAAAACAAGTTGCCAGTTACAATCCCGGGAGCGTACTCAACAGTCTCCAAAAGTTTCAAGGTGATGGCGGATGAATGGTTTAGTCAGCTATAAAGGACATGCTCACACACACACACAGACATACTCTCATATATATATATATATATATATATATATATATATATATATATACTAGCAAAATACCCGCGCCAACTACGGAATTTAGGATTTCAGTTAGCGTTGAAAACCCACGTAACACAAATTTAAAACACCAATTGAGTTCAATCAGGATCGTGATGGATATACTACATATATTAGCTTCACCGTCTTGTCTGTCTGTTTGTCCCTGTCTCACAGAAAACCAAAACGAAAATTTAAAAAATGCCACAGTTTTTTTTCCGTATGTTACCATTGCGGGTGGGTACTCAACAACTTCTTAAAGTCTCATGCTCCTACCTACACGGGAAGTTGGATATTTAATGATCAGTCTGTTTTATATAGCTCATATTAAAAATAATACAATGTGGCCCCGGCCCCCAGGTAGTGATAATTTTATATGTTTTTCGAATGTTTCCATTGCGGGAGGGTACTCAACAAATTTCCAAAGTTTCATGCTTCTGCCTACAGGGGAAGATGAGGAATTAGTGTTATTTCAGTTTTGAATAGCCCATATAAGAGAAAAATGATTTTTGGCCCCTAGCCGCCCATGGGTGGAAAGTTTTAAATTCTTTTTAGCCAATTATCGTCATTAGAGTGTACTCAACAACTTCCCAAAGTTTCATGCTTCTAACTACTCTGAAAATAGGGGTTTAGTGATGAGTCAATTTTTTATTAGAAAAATTCTACACATTGACCCCCGACCCCACATCAGTGGCAATTTTTAAATTCTTTTTCGCCTGTTAACATTGTGGAAGTTTACTTAACAACTTTCCAAAGTTTCATGCTTGTACCTACACGGGAAGTTGGAGCTTTAATGATGAGTCAGTTTTTTATATATAAAAAACTACATTTGGGCTCCTGGCCCCCAGCAAGTGATAATTTAAATATTGTTTTCGTTTGTTACCATCGCAGAGATGTACTTAACAAGAACTCAAAGTTTTATGGCTCTACCTACCCGAGGAAATATCGACAATGAAAACTTTGAGGTTGTTGACAGCTTCACCTATTTGCGTGCTAAGGTCTCCAATTCATTGTCCATTGAAGAGGAAATAAAGAGTAGAATTGGCAAGGTAACTGCCACAATGTCTAAATTAAATAAATGGGTCTGGCAAAACACCAAGGTAACAGAGAAAACCAAACTGTGTGTATATAGAGCCTGCGTCATTAGTACACTGCTATACGGGAGCGAGACATGGACCACTTATAAATCCCAAGAGCGCAAGGTTCCACTTGAGATGCCTGCGTCACATCCTTGGCATTAAATGTCAAGACTAATACTGAGGTCCTAATGCGTGCCCAATACCCAAAGCATGTTATCAATTCTTAGTGAAAGACGACTGAGATGGCTATGACATGTTAAAAGAATGAGCCCTGGCCGAATCCCCAAGGACCTCCTGTATGGAGAATTGGCATCAGGAAAGAGGAAGACAGGTCGCCCACGTCTTCTATTTAAAGATGTCTGCCAGAGAGACATGAAAGCAGCAAGAAAACGCACAAGCGACTGGAAGTGTAAGGCAGAAGACCGATCTACGTGGCGCACAGTTGTCAAAGAGGGCGTCATAGTAGCCGAGGAGCGAAGTATGGAGGAGGCTACAGACAAGAGAAGCGCTAGGAGAAAGGCCAAAACATTTGGAAGCACAGAACTCGTGTATAAAAGCTGTGTTAAATGATGTCACTCAAGGATAAGACTGCACAGCCACTCGAGGAAATGCAACCCAACTCAACGGTGATGCACCATCTTCTCTAGAGACGGAAGGATGCCGATTAATTATATAAGGAAAAAACTTCATTTGGGCCCCTAGCCCCCAGGAAGGGATAATTTAAATATTTTTCGTATGTTACCATCGCGAGATTGTACTCAAGTACTTCCCAAAGTTTCATGCTTCTGCCTACTCTGGAAATAAGAGAATTAGTGATTTTCATATTTTATATAGTCAATATTAGGAAAAAAATGTTTTTGGGCCCCCGGCCCCCATCAGTTTGAATTTAAAATTCGTTTACGCTTATTATCGTCGCGAGAGAGGATACTCAACAAATACCCAAAGTTTCATGCTACTACCTAAATGGGAAGTTGGAGAATTAGTGATGAGTCAGTGAATGAGTGAGTGATTGAGTGAGGGCTTTTGGCGTTTATTAGTATAGATAGATGCAAGAATAAACATACAAATTATCGTTCTTCTCGTCCGGATTTTGGACGCAGAATGGGCTGTCTGAGAAAACCAGAAAATACAACAATCTATTGACATTTACAACTCCAACAAAAATGCAAGATCAAACATAAAAACATGGTTAAGAGTAGGACGTAATAATCTTCTTTATAGAAGGAACATCTGTAACAAGTAAGAAAAGATAAGAAACAATAAGATAGGAAATAAAGTAACCTTTTCTAGATTCCTTGTATAATAATAACATCATTATTTGTTATAAATCTAGCATTGTTAGATAAACACCTACTGTTTTACTTAGTGCTTAAGCAGGATACTACAGCCAAGTTCCTAAAGCTTATAGAAAAGCCTTTTATTTTGAAAGGAGCTCCAGAACATTCAGAAAAATAAGGACATAGAAAGTTACATACATTATACTTCCCTTGACCCCACCCCCCACTCACACACCGGACAACCTTATAAACACTATATACACAAATACACGAACTCGTGATAACAGTAATTACAGCAAAATTTATTTTTAAAACTGAACAACGACACTTTTTGGGTTGAAGTTACATAGAATATTTATTTAATTATTATATACAACATTATTATCATGACGATTTTCTAAAGAATACATAAATTAAAACTTTACAAAAAATATCTGTTAAAATTACATCACAGTAAAGTTTTAATTACAGATACGATCACGAAATTACAGTTCTACCACTGATCAATATACATAATTCAAATTGTCTGTAGGGTAGGGATGTAATTATAATGCTGTTAGGTGGCGCTGCAAAATTTGTAATGCTGTTAGGTGGTGCTGCGATCGATTTTTTAATTTTTTATAAAAATATTATATGACGTCCTTGTTTTAGCTTATATTTTAATTTTTGAAAAGGGAACGATGTAAAAATAGGATTTGAGGATTTATAATTATTATGAAATACTTTGTGTACATTTCAGCAAGTTTAATATTTCGTATTTATCAAACACGGATAAGTTACTTATGTTAATTATGTATATTGATTCCCGTTGTCTGTATGGATGTAAGTTAGGTGGCGCTGTGATCGATTTTGTATAAAAATATTAAATGACGTCATTGTTTTAGCTTATATTTTAATTTTTGAAAAGGGAACGATGTAAAAATAGGATTTTAGGATTTATAATTATCAATATACATAATTCCCGTTTTCTGAATGGATGTAATGCTGTTAGGTGGCGCTGCGATCAATTTATTTTATAGTGCTACTATTTTTAGAAAGCAGCGCACAACAATACTGCACCAAAAATAACACTTTTCGAACGTTCCGCATAAAAGTGTTCAATATGATAATAAATTAATCAAATAAAAATAAATAAAATAAATGAAAGTCTGTATTACGTTATTTTTTAAACTGATGTGTATTTATTTTGAAAAATCCGTCTTTTTTGACGGGGGATACACTATTATTTTCATATATTTCTTTGCCAACTCCTGTTACTACAGAGTTTCTGTTAATATAGTTAAATGACACGACGTCTTTTATGAGATCATAGTCATCAGCTGAAATGAAAACAAAACAAAAGAAATTATCAAATTCTCATACTGATGTTCCTAAATGAACTGTTCATTTCTTAATTCAAAAGGTATATATTGATTTTCATTTGGATTACTGTTCACAGCACTCTCAAAATAATTTGCGTCGACTCCGAATTGTGCTATGAAGTTACAATTTATTTTTTACCTTCATCAAAATATATTTAAAGAATATTTAATAAATACGTGTATTTTCTAAATGCCAATGAAAGAGAAATTAATTTGGACACATTATGCAACTTTCAAGGAACCATTACTTTAAACGATTTTTTATTTCAAATCTTAAGGCTAATAAAGAAAGATTTGTATACACGTCTGTTACTATACCGAATTTTAAAAATCCCTCTGACACAAGAACTTTTATCAGCCATTACCAAACCGAAATGCTTCACTTGCCCAATTTATATAAACGTTCTTTAAAAATTATTTTTGCATGAATAATGATGACAATTTATTTTTAAAATTTGTTATATTATTTCTTAAAAAATGAATTAAAAAAGAACTTCACAAATGATTCAGCTTGTCTCACCTGATTTATCAACAGTTTGATATTGGTGATCATTTTGTTGAATTGTATCTACATGATCATATTGGCGGTCTGTTGTATCACGTGGTGTTGGTGGTAGTTTTTGTCGTCTTCTGAACCAAATAAAGATGCCGCTACCAATAACGATATCAGCGGCTAGCATGACACCGATTCCTATTCCTATTCCAGTGGCTAGGTCATTGTCATTTTCTGCTTGATGGTAATAGAAACATTGATAGTTTGACAAATATAAAATTTGCACTAATATACCTAGTTCTTACGAAATTAGTAAATTGATTCTAAAAATATAAGAATCTAGCTGACCCGTCGCGCGTTGCAGAGATTTTAGTATAAAGGAATCTATTCAAAGAAACCAATGAGTGGAACATTTTAAATATTTCATACAGAAACCTTCAAAGAAGTGTGCTAAAACAATTCCAAGTTACATAGCAAACGAATAAATTACTATATATGGTATGTGGCATCCGTCCGTTCTTAAGGGACGATGGCATGGACTCCTGCTTTTCTCCCTCCCCCCCCCCACCTTTCTCTTGGCTCTTCTAAGTTCATTCCTAACTGTGAGGGTGGCTTCCGCAACTTCAATGCCCTCACGCACTTTTGACCACCAGCGGGTGGGTTTCTCAGCAATCGCCTCCCATGTTTTATGGTCGATGTGCGCCAGTAACATGTCTTTCTTGGAGACGTCCTTGTAGCGCAGGCAGGGGTGACCTCTATTCCTCAGACCAGTTGTCAGCTCACAGTAAAGCAGGGCTCTTGTAATTTTCTCTGAGCCCATCCTGAGGACAAGGTCCAACCACCGCAGGCGCCTCCCACTCAGGATTGAGTGCATACTCTACATATGGCTCATCCACATTTGTAATTTTATCCTGCCACTTGATGTATAGGATCCTTCGCAAGCATTGCAAGTGCAAACTGTTAAGCTGCTTTATTTGCATGGCGTAGGTAGTCCAGTACTCGATGTCATAAATTTATTGTTCTATATTAATATATAACATTCGTTTTTCTGTTTATGAAATTTACAATTGGTTGTCGTTTGGTTGTTAAGTTTCGATGCGTTTTGAACTACAAAGCCATTATTTATTACTGCAAATGAAATTTGCCAACTTATGCTTCAGTTTAGCGTTGGTTTTTCTTTTATACACTTTGAGATTGCAAATTTGTATGTTTAAAAAATAACATATTTAAAATCGGACTCCTCCACACAATAATTTTTTTTAATTGTTATTTACATGTAATATTTTAATGCGTCTTAGACTAATCTGGTGCCGAGATACCGTATCTGTTAATTTAGAACTGGAAGGGGTGCTGACTTGACAATAATGAAAACGTTTATTAGAATTCATAAAACGTGCATATTAAATTTTATATACGATTACCTGAAGATAATGTAATACAATTTTTTATTTACATGTTTTTGATAATGTAAAGGTGATAATGTATGGAAAAATGGGCGCATAAACTGACAAGTCATAATAGATCTTGAAAAGGTAATGAATGACAATAATAAAAACGTTTCTGTTAATTACTAACATGTTTATATTAAATTGTAAATATGATTAACAGTTGATTATTTAATCTTTTCTGTTATCCTGTGACAAACGTTGCTTAATACATTTCGTGCAAAATGAATAGTTCTTTGTTATAACATGTGTAAAAATTACATTTTATTTTTTTTACATGTTTTGGTAATGTTGTGGTAATAAGGAATGGACAAATGGGTGAATAAACTGACAAGTCATAATCATCAATGAAGCTTAAACTGCTTCATTTCACAGATGTGCTTGATGTGGATCACATTACAGTCACATAATTTATTTTTAAGGCACTGTGCTGTATTATTGGTGCACTCATAATTGGTGCGCACTATTCAATGCCGCAAGTTAACGTCCGGCTGACTGCTCAGCAATATGTGTTAATACTTTGAACTTCAAACTTCTTTGCTGTAGTATCACCTTATGCTGTGTGTAATTCACTATGCATTTACTATTATCCTGATTATATCATTATTTTTCATGCAAACTTATATAACGCGAAGCCTAAGCTTGGAGGTTTTCTCATAACACATATATTCGTATATATAATCAAAATATATACTCTGCTATGTCCGTTCGTAACGCTAGATTTTAGAAAGCGAACCGCTAAAAAAAATAGCGCTGAAAAAAATACTCCTAAAAAAAATAAAAAAAACACAAGAAAGAACGCTATTTTCAAAATTGTTTCAATATGGAAAAGAGATTTAACTTTTCTCTCTTGGTCTCTGCATTTTCTGATTATTTACTATGCGGCTTTCAGGCAAAAGGGGACAATTACAAAAACTGAAATATATCCATTTTGAAAACTTCCGTCATTTGTGACAGGTAATACACTAGTTTTATTATATGCTATCAAGTTTTTATCAAACATTTTTGTTCAAGATCCATTCATTAACCTAGTATCTTATTATTTTAAATCTGTTTACTTCGTACAAATAGAAAAATGACATTTGGGCCTCCTGTTAGCTGTATTTATAAAACGTTTTATGCCAAAAACTTTTTCTGGCTCGATCTCAACAACTTTCAAAAGTTTTAAATTGATCGAATAAATAAAATAATATGTTTATAGCGCATAACAGAAAAAAAAGAAACTATGGGCCCCAGGGGCAAATCGGTGCAAGATGAAAAGTTCAAAGCACTTGTTAATTTCATTCTGGTTAATTATAGATATATTTGTAAATATTTGTCGATATCATGTAAAATCGAAAGGGTAATAAAGTCTTGAACGTTTGCGAAAAATAAAGTTTTCAGGCCTCCGGCATCAAAAGGATGGTCATTAGGAGTTCAATGTCATATCATATTAAATAAGGGCTATCAAGGTTTCTGTAACATCTTTGTGATGTTTTACTTATATCTTGTATGCGTTCTCTGAATACATAACCTTGCATCCAATAATCCTCTGAAGAATTGGTTTCAATAAAACAACTTTAATATCTTTATATATAATTCTCTTCGTGGTCGGACCTTTCGAGGCAACAAGAAGCTGCATGTGAACAGAGCGTGACGAATGACCCTCGCTCGGGTCAACTAAACACTGTTGGCAAGCGTGCTGGGATGAAATGAAAAAAAAGTGGGGAGGGTGCCCCAACGAAAACATTGCAAACGTATAGAAACCAACAATGAGTTGGCAGTCCCCCCCCAAAAAAAAACCGACGTTCACTCGCGTTGTTTTGATTTCTTCGTGCTGTAGTTTGTGTCCGTTATTTCTCCACTTTCTTTGCACTCTCCATGAGCAAGTCTGCGGCGTATGCTACGCCGCGGGGAGTCTAGTTTATATTAATGTTAATGTTAAAACTTTTATTGTCAATTATCATGTTGGCGGCTGGATAGCGAAGTCAATAGTGCGCTCGCCTCACAAAATGAGGTCGTGGGATCAAGTAACAATAAAAACATTGATGAATCATGAATGACTATTGCTAAAAAAAACTCCAATGCTTAGAGCGGGCTTAGAGGCTTCAACAATCTTCCGAAGTTTCATAGCGATTGGAAGAATGGTGCGTAAGCCATGCAAGACAAACATACATACTTCGATTTGTATACTTATAAATAAGAGATATTTTACATAAAGTATCCGCAGGCCCAATTGGTTTAACATATAACGTTCGAAAAATATGTCCATTTCAATCAATTAGATAATGAACATATTTATCGACATTTCTCAGGGTTGTATAAAGTTGAATGCAGAATACAATATTAAACGTTTACTTAAACAAACAATTTGGCCACTGTTCCTCGCGGCAATAGACACTAGGAGTTCTTTACCATATAGTATTTTAATATAGGATTTTAATTTTTTATAAACTAAGTTTAGTCCTGATCCATTTATTTTATAAGTATCTAAAGTTTTTACTCATTTGTATACAGGTAATATAAGAAGAAGAAAACGACATCATTTGCCGACTGGGCCCCATGAGTGTTACATTTAAAAATAAAATTTGCCAGTTACCATCCAGGGAGCGTACTTAACATTCTTCAAAAAGTTTACGGCGATCGGATAAATGGTGTAGTAGGTTATAAAGGACATACCCAGATTAAAACCTTCATTTTTATTTTCATAGAGTTTACAAACATAAATAAGAGCAGCGGATAGACAGACAGACGGACGGGTGTATAAAACGATAGGTGGATGGAAACTTTAGATAGGCAGACAGATAGAGAGAAATAGTGATAGGTAGTTAGATATATAGATATATAGACAGACAGACAGACAGACAGACAGACAGACAGACAGACAGACAGACAGACAGACAGACAGACAGACAGACAGACAGACAGACGACAGACAGACAGACAGACAGACAGACAGACAGACAGACAGACAGACAGACAGACAGAGACAGACAGACAGACAGACAGACAGACAGACAGACAGACAGACAGACAGACAGACAGACAGACAGACAGACAGACAGACAGACAGACAGACAGACAGACAGACAGACAGACAGACAGACAGACAGACAGACAGACAGACAGACAGACAGACAGACAACAGACAGACAGACAGACAGACAGACAGACAGACAGACAGACAGACAGACAGACAGACAGACAGACAGACAGACAGACAGACAGACAGACAGACAGACAGACAGACAGACAACAGACAGACAGACAGACAGACGACAGACAGACAGACAGACAGACAGACAGACAGACAGACAGACAGACAGACAGACAGACAGACAGACAGACAGACAGACAGACAGACAGACAGACAGACAGACAGACAGACAGACAGACAGACAGACAGACAGACAGACAGACAGACAGACAGACAGACAGACAGACAGACAGACAGACAGACAGACAGACAGACAGACAGACAGACAGACAGACAGACAGACAGATAGATAGATAGATAGATAGATAGATAGATAGATAGATAGATAGACAGACAGACAGACAGACAGACAGATAGATAGATAGATAGATAGATAGATAGATAGATAGATAGATAGATAGATAGATAGATAGATAGATAGATAGATAGATAGATAGATAGATAGATAGATAGATAGATAGATAGATAGATAGATAGATAGATTAGTTATATATATGTTGTACTTACTGCCTTCGTCTTTCAATTGACTTGCCACTGTCAAAAGACATTAAATACAAAATTAATTACCATACTTATCGTTATATATGTATATATATATAATATGTTTATTTTAAATTCACATGCCAGATTCAGAATACTTTAATGAAATTAATTTTGAATATTTAAATTGACCAAAATTGAGTCAGGCATGAGAAAAATGACCTCAAATCAAAGAACATGACATACGTGCTATTCCTGCTGAAATTTTACAAAAAAACTTTTGAGCGAGTCATTACCAAAGATCTTCTTTGTTGTTTTAATAACAAATCACAAGAATCGGTACAACTGGGTTCAGCCTTAAAAAATGATCTATTACATAATAATTACCGATAAACAGATTGGGTGGACTGATGGACGGACATACAGACAGGCAAACAGACCGATAGACAGACAGACAGACGGACGGATGGACGGACGGAGGATTGGAGAGACGGATGGATGGACGGATATAGTTGCTATTTGAGCTTTCCTATAAAATAACTGTAATCTGATCTACTGATTTTTTATTGCTTGTTAATTTATGTCCCTAATATACAAAAATGTAGTTATCACAGCCGACATTGGAACCTAACTCCAACGATAAGCAATGGATTGATATACATAAACATATACCTTTTATAACTACTAATCAGCTTTATCTACGTTTCGAAGAAATTATAGTTTACTTAAATAGTCCGAAAGTGAGTGAGGCAGCTGCTAAATTACTCTGAGAAAGCTCATACAAAAGGACGTGGAAACAAAATTACAAATGTGCTCTTGGTGCAGACATATCATAATCATACTCTTGAGTGAGGTATTAACAATGCCCATATAAATGACTTTAAAAACAAAATCAAAGAATTGAGATATAAGGGTTGGGCTTGAAATTAAAATTCATGTTTTGTCTTCTTCTTATTTTTTAAACTTTAAATAAAATTACATAAAACAAGTGATTAAATTACTGTTTTAGTCATAGTTACTATCTCAATATCGAAACGAGTAAAAAAAAACATTTTCATATTTATCATCCATTAACTGACTTTGTGAACAATCATCTCCTACATATCCACTTCTGCATCCATTCAAACAATGTCCATCGTTGCTGTCACAGTATCTTACATCAGTAAAATTTATGTTACAGTTTGGGCTACAACTAACTTTACAGTCTTCTCCATAAGTGAAACTGCTACAACCTAGGATTATCAAATAGTGTCAGTTAAAAAAAATAATTAGATACAATTAATGCTGCTGAAATTAACGATTAATTTCTCGATAATCGTTAAAAGATTTTATCGATTAAAATTATTTTAATCGATAAAAATTCGAATGAAATTAAAGAAAACAATTTTTTTTTAAAAAAATGTTATTAATAAATACTTAATTATTAATAATTAATAATAATTTATATTTTTATTACGTACAAAATTCTCCCGCGTAATATTATCATTTATTTTTTATAAATCTATGTGGACAGCAGACGTCAATTAAAAAATGGCTGACAGCATCAGCGCAGTTAAATTTAAACATAAGACTGGAAAGTTGAGCAAACATGTTGTTTTTAAGCTGACTGCGGATGGCAAAGTCGAAGATGGTGAAAAAAGTTTACTGTGTAACTGTCATAAACAATTCTCTTTTAAAGGATCAAATACATCGCTGACGTAAAACATTCAGCACAAACATCCGATTAAGTATCAACACATTGTCATAAAATTTAGTTCAAATATTCTTAATTGTCTATCTTAAGTGGCGTCCAATAATTCATTCAATCTATCCTTGTCCATTCCTGTATGTTTTCCAGCCAGCTGTTCCGCTGTCGACCTTTTCGCCGGCCTCCTTCTACAGTGCCTTGAAGGATATTTTTTGTCAGGGTATCATGTTGCAGCACATGACCGAACCATGCCCGCTTAAACCTCTTAATGTTAATAGTAAAGGTTTCTTGACGACCCGCAATTGAGTTTATTTTGTCCAAAACATATTCATTGGTCTTATTAATTATTGAATTATAATTGTTATAACTGTTGAAATTTAAAAAAAAACTGAAATTATGAAAAACTATCTAATGAATTGGTCTTAAAGATTGAGGTTGGATCCTTAACCAAACTATACAGAATATCTTATGGCATAACCAAATTCACAAAAATGTTTACGAACCTTCATTACATTGATCTCCCTTGAATCCAGGCCAACAGCTGATACACATCCCAGAGTGGATCTCACAAACTGAATCCTTACAATTGGTAGGACATGACGTCATACAGTTAGGATCGTAGAAACCAGAGTTACAGCTTGTACAATTACCAGAGTTGATTTGACAAAGAGAATCCTTACAAGTTTTAGAACAAACGTTGTTACAAGTCATGCCGTAGCATCCAGGTTTACAACTTACACAGTTACCGGTTGAAGCGTCACATATTGAATCTTTACAGTTCGTGGAACAAGGTGTTGTACAATTGTTGCCATAGAAACCAGTCTTACATTTCAAAACACTTCCCTTCAGTGACGACACAGATAGACCCACTTTGAACACAATTTTGTGAACAGTTTGTCTTGCAGTCACTTCCGTAGAAACCAGGATCACAATCTGGAATGTGAAAAATTTGGCTGAAAAAAATTGTAATTGTTGAAATTTACATATGACTGAGTTATAAAAATAAATGCAGCATTTTTCTTGCAATTTCTACAAATGCGTTAATTTGTAATAGGAACATTAATTTTGTATCATTATCAAGTAAAATGTAACTCCTATACTCTCAGAAATAACTAAACCCCGCTGGTGACCAAGATTCACAAAAGTGAAGTTTCTGGCTCTTTGAGGTTAAACGATTTACTACTTAGATTTTAAACAGACGTTGTGGTGCTAGCATAAAATTTTATGACTTGAGAATAGCATGCTGAAAAACGTTTATTTTGCTATGTTAAAAAGAAAATTAATTTTTCTAAAAAATGTTATAAGTCAATTTAAGCAAAACTCATTCTTGGCCTTTGAGATGGGGTTCAAGTATCCTACAATCATTGCAATAATTACGAAAGCTGTAATTTTGCAGGACCTACAGAATAATTCGAATGAAACTCGAGATATAACTACACAACATCAAATTTCCAAACATGAACATCGCTGACTAACTTAAAAAAATGTTAAGGGTCACTATTTTAAAGATTTTAGTTCACTTAAGAGAAGATATTTAAAAAACCTATAAAAATAATCTCAAGTATCACAAAAGTCGCTATTTTATAATAATCAATATACATAATGCCCATGGTCTGTATTTATGTATGTATGGAATAATGCTGTTAGGTGGCGCTGCGATCGATTTTGTTTTATAGCGATCATCAAATTACTGCACCAAAAATAACACTTTTCGAACGTTCCGCATAAAATTGTTCAATATGATAATTAATGAGTCAAATAAAAATAAATAAAATAAATGAAAGTTCTGTATTACGTTATTTTTTAATCTGATGTGTATTTATTTTAAAAACTTCCGTCGTTTTTGACGGGTGATACGCCGCGGGTCTCTCCAGAGTTCCTTCTTTTCATTCACTCACAGTCGTTTGCCCAAACCCACCCCATTTTGACAACTGTGTCTTTCAGGAAGTCTTCACCAGTCACTAAATCATTAGCGGCGTATGCTACGCCACGGGTCAGCTAGTAAACAACATAATAGCCAAATCACAGGATCTGTAACGCTGAGGAAAATAGTACAACAGTCCATAGCAGTTAAAAAAGCGTGTGGTGTTTTCTCATCGTAAAAAAATATTACATGACGTCATTGTTTTAGCTTATATTTTAATTTTGAAAAGTGAACGATGTAAAAAGAGGATTTGAGGATTTATAAATATAAAATACTTTGTGAACATTTCAGGAAGTTTAATATTTCGTATTTATCAAACAAGGACAATTCACTGGACTTTTGAAAAAAGTTGGCGCCCTTAGGCGCCCTACAACCCCTAGTAATATAATATTATAAATAGCATTGTAATTATATGAATGACTGACATTGACATTACATTATGTTACTGGGGGACACGTGTCCTTTGATGTTATTCTAATAAACTAATATACCTAACAACTAAATTAAAATATATCTTCCTATAAATGTCTTGTAACTACTAAAGGAGATTTGGATCTTGAAGTTTTACGTTTTAATTAACAATAGTTTTTACTGGGTTTTTTCACATTTCTACAATAAACTATCATATCTTGTTTGTTACATTCTTAACATATACATTTACTGTATATTTTTAAAAAGACATATTTTCTACTGTTTTAAATTTTATTGTAATATTATTTGGACATACTTTAATAGACTGTGAAATGGGAGAATATGTATAAAAAAATAAGCGGTAATAAAATGTTTCCATACCCTCCATACAAAATGGAAGTTTTTTTCCTCTAAGAACACAACTGATACATTTCCCGTCTACACCACCACACTGTAGACCTAAGCAATTACTGCAAGAATTACGGCAGTCAATTCCAAAGTAACCAGTCTCACATTCTAAAAATAAAGATTTTGTAAAAGACAATTGTATATTTGATTTAATGTTATTTGATGTGTATTTATAAACAAAATGTAATGAAAATGTTAATGGAACTACTTGTACCCACAAAATTAGTTTCAACTTTTCAATTGGAGTCTGATATCTGAAAAAGTTAAAATCATGAAAGTTATCTATATGCATTGTGATGAAAAGGAAACATTTTTATTTTTATGGCTACTCTGTACAATAGGAGATGAAAACGCAAAAGTTTCGATTAAAACTTTTCAGAGGAGATCAGAGATAATATGATGTGCGGCGGGGGGGGTGGGGGGGAGTCTAAAGAGAACACAAAAACTTTTCAAGCGGACATTTATGGAAAAATCTTAAAATACATATTTTTACAGACTTTGTATACTTACGTTTCTTGCATCCTTGTCCATAATATCCAGCCTTACATCCAGATGGGACAGTTTCCTGTACTAACAAAACACTTTTCTCCTGGTACAGCACAATTACAGAGGTTCTCACAATTACGACCATACGTAAAATTATCGCCTGTACACACTGAATCTGATATAAGAAATAAAAATTAGTGTAAATATTACATATGTCTAAGTTAATCATTTGTTTAGATAAAGACGCATCATCTAAGCTCACAATCTAAAAGCAATATTGTTATAATTAAAATTCATATTTTGCTGTTCGCGACAAACACAAATTTTTCCCCCTCAAGTTTAATATTGTCCAAGGTAAGGTAGTCTAACAGTACAATTTCGAATCAACAATGTAAATCTTTACACTAGTCCGAGTAACGTTTAACAATTTATTTAAATTGAATTTTCTTTACATTTATAGCCATTCCCAAGTTAAACTCACAAAATAAAAAGAACCCGCAAAAAAGCCAAGTTGTTTAACTAAAAATCCTACGAGACATAACTAAAAGAATGTTCATTATAATACGCAATGCAAGACAATCCAAAAATACAAAAGTTTAGTTGTGTCTCGTAAAACGTGTTTAATATAATGCGCACCGATCGGTAATATGTTTATAAAAAGTATTGTCAATATAGTGCGCACCAAATCGCGCAAAAGGAAAGTATTAATAAAAAAGGTTTCAATATAATAAGCACCGCGATACTCTATCGCAAAAAATTAACATGATACATAGATATCTAGAGATAAATAAAAATAAACTAAAAATTCAATAATTTAATTACAGTACATGCGATCGATCTGAAATTTTTGATGCATCATTTTTATCATGGGAACGAGTCTGCCTGCACAATTTCAGCTTGTTAGCTTACAAGGAAGTTGATTAAAAATCAATCCAAAGTGTTTTTCGACAAACAACTAGACACCACGAGTTATATAAAGGATTTAACAAGCGCGCTACCTCGTAACTCAATCACATGATCAAAAAAACAAACAAATAATAACATGCTCAAATACAAACAAAACAGATCAATGATACAGATTTTCAATAAACAAACAATGCAATTAAAACATGGAATATGTTAATTTACACACATATTGTAACACTGAATGTCCCTTCAAATCACTGTATGACTTCAGTTTGTGATTCTTACCGGTGACCTTAGCTGCCTCCCTTATCTTCTTATTGTTGCTGTTACTGTTGTTGATGTTTTTGTTGTTGTTGTAATACTTCTTTTGCTAGACCTGTTACTCATTGCATATTACGCCCAAAACAATTCATATGCAAATCAGTTGCTGACAACCTGGCAGACCAATGATCAGCTTTGAGTGTGTTTAAATTATTTGAAATTCCAAAGTCTTTGTTTTTTTCGTCTATTGTGCATTTGACTAATGATTTGCCTAAGACAGGCAATTTTCTAACGATGTTTCTCGTAAGCCTAGGTGTAGATTTCTTAAGGCCTCCTTTTCGAAGTTGACAAAGCAAGCTGTAGTTAAAATTTTCATTTGTGTTGCAGTGTCCAGTTTAAATGCTCTTTTGAAACTGTTTGAAGTATGAACACTGTTATACATTTTTTAGCTCGTTCTGTATTGCGAGGAAACGCTTCCTCAGAAGAATGTTTCTTTACTAATGTTAAGTGTATCTTGTAGTTTATGATTGACGCCCTTTACAAGTTTTATCTGCATACATAAAATGATTACGTTTGCCATAGTTGTGACCTAATTTACCATAAGCCGGTGGAGGTTTATTGCCATAATATTTACACTAGGTATGTAAACAAAGACGTGTTGACATGTGTGTACTGGATCTCAATCCCGATTTTGACTTCACAGCTTGCACGTTATTTTCATCATTCATCAGCTTGAGCTACCACTCCGTTGTTTGAGCTGCACAGCAGATATTTTCAGAATTACTCAGATTTAGGTATGAATCTCGATTAATCATGCTCTTGATTATTCATTTTGTACGCCTGCCACAATTCTGCCATTTATCAGTTTACTTTCCGAATGCACATGACTTTGCTTTAATTTTCAGGTCTGTTATCAAACTACACAAAATTTCCTCATACACGTGCCTCTCGATTCTTACATTTTTTCTCGCTAGAGAATAATTTTTGAATTTCTTATTATGCATTTAACTGAATGGAAATGTGTGTCTAATTTGTCACACTTTTGTTCTGTCCACTGGAATGAAAACTTAAAATCCTTCATAGCCTATTACGTGCAGTTGTGTCATGCTCTGCACATCTTTGCTGTTTGTGTCAAGTCCACTGACTATATTAAATACCTGGAAGGACTGCTTAAACATCTTCCAACGATCAGCAATATTTTAATTCAGCTCAAGTGGTTGTGGTGGGTGGATTCAGTCCATTCGACACCATGTATCAGTACAACTGTGAATTAACACTGAAAAATCAAGAACCAGTTCGTGGTCTGTAAAATAACTGACTTTAATTTCATTTTCTTTACATTTAATCCCATGTTTACAACAAGCACGTCTTTTACAGTTAGGTGTTACATATTGAATATTTATTAATTTTATATGTTTATCCTGTATGAGTACTGATGAATTCACTAGCCAAATATTTTAAAATGGCCTGTCATTGAAACGGAAAAAGAGTCAATCTTATTTACCCCCTTTTATCCTTAGCCTTGGTATGGCGGCATGATGAAAGAATACACACAAAGTGTAACAGTTAATCAGGATATTCCCGATACAACTTCTTTCACTCAACCCCCTCACACACACACAAAGTGTGTTGGAGTGTTCAGTTGCACAAACTATTTTGTGAAACTCAAATACCTTTGCCAGTCTGCAATATAACTGAGTCCTATAGGAAAGCGGAAGACAGTACGACCAAACAATACATGTAGATGTGATCAAGGTGATAAACTTAGAACTTTGCAGACACACCTGACATCTTTTTGAAAGCTTTTTATTACTATTATAAAACATATTATTTTCAATTTAAAGCCATATGCATGGAGAGTTGAAAGTATAAAGTAAGTCTTAATATAAAACATAATTAATAAACGTTAAACTCACCACCAAAAACCTCCACTTCACTTAATGATAAGATGATGGTCTTTGATGGATTATCCAATGTTACTTGAATTAGATTAGTTGCTGTTATTTGTACGTATGAAACTTGAGCCCATGGATCAGTTGATAGAATGTTGTAAACCTCCAAACCTGATGGCTCGTGATCCGTGTAATTTTTGACAATCTTGTTGGTTTGGTCAAATGATCGTAGAATAAATCCTTTCAATCGGTTTAGAAGAATCTTATAGTATTGGCTAACTGTTGATTTTTAGAAAAATGAACTCAATTAATCTCAAGTGTAAAGCAATTAACTAAAATCATTTTATTAAAATCAAACCAGATAATTTTCACGAACATTATTTTTTTTTCTTTTAATGCATTAATAGACAAAATGGAATATTTATCTTATTTACTATATATAAAACCTGGGAACGATTAGGCACCTTATTAAAACCCACTTAATGACTATTGCATCATATAATGTATGATAAATACGTCAATACAAAACTGTATAATATTTTTCTTTTAATTCAGTGTTTCATCCCCATTTCCAAATGAATCATTTCGACATTAAACTTTATAACTAGAAAGACAAGTAAAATCATCACATTAATACATCAGAACGCTGTTACTTAAAATAGAATATTTTTTGTATTCCCGAGATTTGCTCAAAAGTTTTTAGAAAATGAATATAATTACTCTTAGGTCTATATCAAAAATATTTTTTTAAAGTAATTGTGGTATTTGGATCAAGAGTATGGATAATATAGCACCAACCATCAGCTTGACGACAAAAAAAGTTGAGTATTGTAGAAAATGTAAGCATTATTAATTATTTTTAAAAGTGTTATCATTTGTCACGTTTCTCCATCATACCTACTGTTTGTTTAGATTTTATTAATAATTTTCGAAAACAGATTGTTAGAATTAATTCAGAATTTATAAAAAGAAACAATTACATTTTTTTTCTTTTTATAAAACAACTGAAAGTACTTTAATATTCGAATTTATGCTCTGTTTAATATAATAATTGATTTTTTTCCCGAAATATTTTCAGTAAAGTACATACATTCTACTCTATTGTATATTGTGTAGCTTGACACTGTAACCGTTTGTTGGATGGTGATTGTCCACGTTGGAGCTACCTCACCAGACTCATTCGTATGTGTGAAAGTGCGTATGTTACCATCTACAGCTTTGCTAGGGACGTAATCTGGATTCCCAAAGTCTGTTGATGTTTGATTGGTTGGCTGTCGTAAAGCGATATTTCGTCCTATAAATAAAAAGATTTAAAAACTGTTATCTTAATTGGTTCAGTGATAAAATTTCAATTAATTTATCGTGGCTTAGATTTCAAGAACCAATTTTGCTTACTTCGAATTTTCAAGTTAAATTGTTTAGAAGTGACTTTTCCCACTTAGGTAACAGTGGATTAAAATAACTATTAGTGCAATACTGACAGCATCAACTCATATGTGTTGTCTTCTACTCAGTTGACCTCAACCTAACTTTACGACTATCGCGGAGAAAATATTCTCGTCTTCAATGCTCAGTAGTAAATTCTTATATAAATTACTAGTAAATAGTATACGTCAAAAATGTTAATTTAATGTGTCTATTTTTTTTTATTGAACATAAAATAACATTTGTCTTAAATGCTTATTGAAATTAAAGATATAGAAAAGTATAATAAGCAGTTCAAATAATAAAAGATTATTATAAATTACCTTTGCTAAAATAAATTGAACACATTGAAGTCACTGTTGATCCGTTCAACACAAATGAGTTTATGGGACTTGAAATGTTGCAATAAATGTCCATTGTTAATTTGTCAACAAAGACGTTTATACATGATGCATTTTGTGCTGTGACGTCATCGGAAAACTCAATTGAAAGGCTACTATGTTGTAATTCTTGAAACAAATGAAATAAAATAAACTTTTTTATAAATACAGACATTTTATAATAAACGTAAAACATTAAAACAATATATTTGATTTTTTTTATAATAAAAAATATAAAATGAGTAAGAATATTTAATTTGCCTCTGCTGAGAAATAATATAAACAATAGAAATGTTTCTTTAATTACCGACATTACTGACAACAATCCTTAACCACGTGATGTAGACGTAATAAACCCAGGTTACATTTAGTGATAGGTTAGAGCCTGTAAATGTTGTACACGTTGTATCATCTCCGTCTGTCATTAGTGTCATGTCTTGTGACACGTTACCGGTAAGTTTCAATGTTGCATTTCTTGATAAATCAGCTGAAATAAGTTATAACTCTGTCATGACAAGTTAGCAATGAAATGCGATTAATATTATAACTAGGGCTGTGGAAATTAACGTTTAAAATGTTAACGAATAAATTATTTTAACGATTAATCGACCCAACACTTACAAATTGTTGGAAGTCAAAAAGTAGCGGCCGATAAATAATAAATTTCCTGACGATTACAATAACATTTTAGTTTAAAACTATTGACTGGCGGGAATGTTCAAAATGATGATAAAGTTTGCCTAGTATGGTTCTAACAGTTCGACAACTTATCAAACCAAATGAAAAGCGTATTAAGCTAATGGCAGTAATGGAGTCTGACTCACAGACAAAAAATGACAACAGCTCCTCTGACTAATTACTACGTTAGAAAATGGAGATGAAAGTTCCTGAATCCATTAACCCTCTACAATGGTTGAAACTTAATGAGCACCGATATCCAATAATGTCATTCCTTGCCAAGACCGTTTTGTGCATACCCGTTACCTCAGTTTCATATGAACGATTGTTCAGCTCGGCTGGTTATATTGTTAATTAGACCCGATCATCACTTGAACCAAATAATGTCATCACACTTGTATTTTTGCGTAGTTGGTTAAATGATGATATATTTATATAAACGAGACCTTCCGATGGGTTTTTTTTTATAGATTTTCAACAAGATCGTTTAACAAGTGTCAATTATGACATCATAAATTTTAATTTTTTTCTTTAATCGAACTTAACGATTAATTTATTGTTAATTTGTTCAAAAGTTAACGATTAAATTTAAATTAATCGTTAACATCCCTTGTTATAACATTATTTGATTGATTTCAATTTTAATAAAAGACATGTTCATATTGTAAGAAAGTGTGTAAGAACGATGTAAGATGAAATGACAATGGAAAACGGAACTTCGGAGCGTGACATACATGTATTCATACTCTTTAGTAAGATTTTCAAAAAAAAACATCATATACATATACTATATATATATATGTATATATATATATATATATATACTAGTTTGTGCTGCGGCGCCGTGGCGCCTGCGGCGCCCCCTTTTTTAAGGGCGCCGACGGTGCCCACCTTTTTCAAAAGCCCAACTAACTTGTCCTTGTAGGATAAATGCGTAATATTAAACTTTCTTAAATGTAAACAAATTATTTTATAATTGTTTTTTTTTCTCCAAAAGCCCAAGTAACTTATCCGTGTATGATAAATAGGAAATATTCCTGAAATGTACACAAAGTATGTATATCATATTTTTTACAGTGCTAATCACCACACGATTATTAAAGTAATTTTAGAAAGCAGCGCACCAAATACTGCACCAAAAAATAACTCTTCGAGTCAATCAACACTGTTTACAACACAAATGCTGTTGTCATAGGTTTGTGCGTTTTTTGGTTAATGTTAACCTGAAAACCAAAAGGTTTATAATTTAGCGTTAGGCCACAGTAACCGATAATTGAGCGTAAATATATATATGATGATTAGGGCTGCGGAAATTGACGATTAATTTCTCGATTAATCGTTAAAAAAATTTAACGATTAAAATTTTTTATCGATTAATCGACCCATTACTTATAAATGTACTGGAAGTCAAAATGTAAAATATTTTGGCCTAAAATATAAACTAATTTCCGTACGATCACACGAACATTTTCGCTTTAAACAAAAGACTGACGTGAATGTTCAAAATCTTGATAAATGTTATTGTGTCCATTGAGAGAAATCGTTTGCCTACCATGCAATGTTCCCTCTAAGTCTTAGCTTCGTTAGTCCGTGTGCAAAGTTTAAAAAAAAACTCGTGTGTAAAGTTGCACAACGTCCATTTTTTTGCAATATTTTATCAAATTTGCTGCGCGATGATTCTAAACTCCTGCGTTGCATCGGTCAAATATCTGTGCAGCCGCGCTGCTTCAATGGAACATTGCTACCATGGTTCTAAAACTTCGCTTACATATCACCTGCAAACCAAACATCCACTACAGTACCAGAAACTTCAGTTGAGATAATCTAAATCTATGTGAATGATTGTTAAGCTCGACTGGTTATATTGTCAATAAGACCCGCTCATCACTTGAACCAAATAATTTCAATACACTTGTCTTGGTTAAAAGATGTCATATAAAGGAGACATTCCAGTGTTATTTCGATTTTCGACAATTGCGTTTAATAAATGTTACTAATGACACCATAATTTTCAATTTTTGGCTTTAATCGAAATTAACGATAAGTTAATAGTTAATTTTTCAAAATGTAACAATTAAATTTAAATTAATCGTTAACAGCCCATATATATATATATAATATACATATATTTATAGTTTTTTATATATTGCGTAAAGACAAGTGAATTTTTTTTTACAGGTGCAAAATGTACTCTAATGATCTATACTAATAAAAGGCAAAGCCCTCACTGACTGACTCACTCACTCACTCATTCATCACTAATTCTGCAACTTCCCGTGTAGGTAGAAGCATGAAACTTTGGGAAGTTGTTGCGTAGCCTCTCTCGACGACAAATGGCGAAAAAGAATTTTAAAATTCACTTTCATGGGGGCCGGGGGCCCAAAATCGTTTTTTTTCCCTTCTATGGCCTATATAAACATTTGAAAATCACTAATTCTCCTATTTCCCGAGTAGGCAGAAGCATGAAACTTTGGGAAGTTGTTGAGTACAATCCCGCGATGTTAACGGGAGAAAAAATATTTAAATTATCACTTCCTAGGGGACCAGGGGCCCAAATGAAGTTTTTTCCTAAAATGAGCTATTTAAAAACTAAACATCACGAATTCTCCTATTTTCCGTGTAGGTAGAAGCATGAAACTTTGGGAAGTTGTTGAGTACACTTCCGCAATGTTAACAAGCAAAAAATAAAAAAATAAATTATCAAAGACTGGGGGCCGGGGGCCCAAATTAAGTTTTTCCTTAAATGGGCTATATAAAAACTGAAAATCACAAATTCTCAAATTTCCCATGTAGGTAGAAGCACGAAACTCTGAGTAGTTGATAAGAACACTTCCACGATGGTACCAGGTGAAAAAACTATTTAAATTAAAACTTATTTTGGGGCCGGGGGCCCACAAGAATTTTTTTCTAATATTAAAACTAACTCATCACGAATTCTCCAACTTCACGAGTAGGTAAAAACATGAAATTTTGGGAAGTTGTTGAGTACCTTCTCGCAATGCAAAATGGCGTAAACGAATTTTAAAATTCACACTCATGGAGGCCGGGGGCCCAAGAGCGTTTTTTTTCTCCTTATACTGAAAATCGCCATATTCTCGACTTTTTCGTATAGGTAGAAACATGCAACCTTGGGAATATGTTAAGTCCACTCTCTTCATGGTAGCAAGCAAAAAAAAATTAAATTATCACTCACTGGGGGCATGGGGGCCCAAATGTACTTTTTCTTATATAAAATCTGACTAAAATCTAATTCTCTGATTTCCCGTGTAGGTAAAAGCATGAAACTTTTGTAAATTATTGAGTACACACCCGCGATGGTAACAGGCCAACAAATATTTAAATTTTCACTCACTTGGGGCCTGGGAAACAATTTTTGTTCTTATGTTAAAAGTTAATCATCACAGATTCTCCATTTTCTAGTGTAGTTAGAAGCATGAAATTTTTGGAAGTTGTTGAGTACACTCCCGGAATGGTAACAGGTGATTTTTTTTGGTTTAATTATCACTCTTTGGGGGCCCCGGACACAAAGTAATATTTTAAACTTATATGAGCTAAATTACAACCAAAAAAAAGACTTTGGATACTGTGTAAATGTAATTTTACAAAACGTGGAAGATAAAAACTTGATGGCCTATATTAAAATTCGTTAGGTCATTAAAATTATATTTTTTCAATATTTTGTAGCCGAGGGCCTCTAATCTCTTTTTTGTAAACTTTTAAGACATTTTAACCATTCGATTTCACTCAATTTTTAAAAATAAAAAAGTTTAATAACAAATATATTCATCATACACCAAATTGAAATAAGCTGTTGTTTTGAACTATACATATTACCCTAATAGGGCCCCCGGCCCTTATTTTAGTTTTTTTTTAAAAAGATGTATTAATTGTAAAATGTATTTTATTCATCCCACGGCCATTAAACTTTAGGAAGTTTTTGGGTACGCTCCATCGAAGGTTTCTGGCATTAAAAGTAAACGTTTTAAAAACTCCACTTATTCCGGGCTGGGGGCCGTATGCCATATTTTAACATTAGTTATATAAAAGGCTAATGTGGCTACTAGGTAAATGGATGAACTATGGCCAAATTTGATTTAAAAATAAAATAAAATTATATAGGGTAATGAACTTCTAACGTCTTTTCTTTTGGGGCCGGGACCCAAAATATTTTTTTCGTAAACATTTAAAGCTTTGTTACCTACAAAATAATTAAAATAAATATAGTCACATATCTGTATCATGACCTAGATTGAAATCCTCAGACCTTATGAGATATGCACATCCTGCATCCATTTTGCACGGGGGCCCGTAATGTCATTTTAGTACCCATTTTATTTTACACGACCTTGACAAATATTGACAAATAAGTATATCAATCATAATTCAGACTGAAATCTATTGGTGTTTTGAATTGGTGTGAAAGGGGTTTTCAACGCTTACTAAAATTCTAACTTCCGCAGCGGAGCGCGGGGATTTTGCTAGTGTATCAATAAATGTGAGAACGAATATACGATGCCCACAAATTTTAATCTCCGCATTTCTGTCTTGTATAAACAGGTCACCAGTCTAGGGTGAACAATTGTATACAATTATGCCAAATTATGGGAACTTGTAGTCACGTGACATGATTTCCCTGTGTCCTTCTCTTGTCAAATCTTTTCTCCGGCCTCTAATTACTACTAATATTTTATCTAATCTTATTTAAATTCCCCAATAAAGAAAAAAACCTAAAAATATAGACCTACATAAATGAAAAGTTGAATGTTAAACTTCTTTTAAATATTTTCAAAAACAAGTCACATTATTGTTCATGCTTCAGTATGTACATTGTATGTTTGGCTCGAAAATATTTGTTGTAAGAATAATCAGTTTCATGTCATTCAGGTTTGTCAAAAGGGTAAAAAAAAAGGTAAATAAATAGATTGGAGTTGAGTTTAAAGCCTGAGGTGACCCACAGTTTTAATTTGAAAATATCTGAATTAATGAAACAAAATATTTTCTGTTGACCCCATTACACGCCTGAAAGTTACGTTTGTGACTTCATTATGTTACTTTTATTTCTGAATGTTTTTTTTTAGTAAAACGATTTTTTAAAGTACAAGTGCTATCTACAAATTATAAACATTACATAGACTGTACTAAACTGTGTTGTATGTAAAGGCGAGTTCATAAAAGAAGACATAATTTTGCTGTGCGATTTAGGGGTTATATTAGTGACATTGAGAATCGTTGGTACCAGTGACAGTAGAGTACGTATGGCATCTGACGATAGATTTATCTTTATTATTTACAGCTCTTGGTGTGGCTGATGAGACCGACACTTGAGTGGCAGTCTCTTCTGCATGTCACACACACGAATGCATTGGGCAGTGTTGCCTGGCCTTCCTACTCGCTCTTTTTTTCAGCTGTTTCCACCCTGGTTTGCTCCTCTGCTCTTAGTGATCCTTCTTTCACTATAGCCCGCCACGAGGAACTATCCTCCTCCAGGTTTTCCCAGGTTTGTATGTCAATGTTTGCTGCTTTTCCCCCATCCTCATTATGACAGATGTGCTAGAAGACCATGTCGGAACAGTCAGCATCGGAGGGAGAAGTATAACCAACCTACGCTTCGCCGATGACATAGACGGCCTAGCTGGTAGCGAGGATGAACTAAAAGAATTCCTTGCAAAGCTAGAGAAAACAGCAAAGGCGTATGGCATGGAAATCAATGCAGAAAAGACCAAGGTCATGGCAAATAGTAAATTCACAAGAGAGATTCGGATAAACGGGCAAAAACTCGAAGAGGTATCCACCTTCAAGTATCTAGGGGCCATAATATCCGACGAAGGCTCAAAGCCAGAAATTCTTGCAAGAGTGGCCCACAAAAATGGCAGCATTGAGTAAACTAAAGCACATCTGGCAAAGCAGGAAACTCTCTCTGGGATCAAAGATCCGACTAATGTGCTCTCTGGCGATGCCGGTCTTTTTGTATGGTGTGAGGCTTGGACGCTCACTGAAGACCTCCAAAGAAGAATCAATGCGCTAGAGATGAGATGTTTCAGAAAGATATTGAACATCTCCTACACAGCGCATATCACGAACGAAGCGGTCCGCAACACAATAAGTACTGTCATTGTACCCTACGAGGACCTTCTCACCTCCATTAAGAAGAGAAAACTACCACAAGAACTGGAGGTCTCACAAAGACCATATTGTAAGGCACAGTCCAGGGAGGAAGGAACAGAGTAAGACAAAAGAAGAGATGGGAAGACGATATCAAAGAGTGGACCAGCCTGTCATTCAGCGACTCTCAAAGGGCAGCACATGACCGAGACAAATGGCGTGAGATAGTGAGCAGTTGGTGCGATGGTTCCCCAACGACCCAACGACGGGTTAAGTGATAGTTCAGTTCAGTTCAGTTTGCTGCTTTCATGACTCTTCTGCATATGTCCGTGTATCCGAGACATGACCGACCAACCGACCTTTTCTCTGTCGCCAGCTCGCTGTATCACATCTTTGGGTATGAGACCAGTTTGCATTCTTTTGACGTGTCCAAGCAATCGGAGGCGTCTTTGACTTAATATGGCTGGAATGCTACTCATGCTTGCTTGAGCCATGACCTCTGTATTGGGGGCTTTCTCTTGAGCCAGGACCTCTGTGTTGGGGGCTTTCTCTTGAGCCAGGACCTCTGTGTTGGGGACTTTCTCTTGCCATTTGATATCTAGGATGCGGCGCAGGCATCTGAGGTGGAAGCTATTGAGCCTTCTTTCATGCCTGGTATTGATGGTTCGAGACTCGCATCCATAGAGGAGTGTGCTCAAAACGCAGGCCTGTTATACCTGCAGCTTAGTCCTTGCTGTGAGATTTAGCGTTGGTCCAGACTCTTTTGTACAGTCTAGGTATAACAATTGCGGTCTACCCTATCCTACCACTTATCCCATCTTACATTGAGAAGGGTGCTCGAGCTGTTCGATCACAGATATTTAAAACTGTCAACAACATCCAGGTTGCAGTCGTCAATGGGGATAGTGGGGAGGGAGGCAGCATCCTGTGCCATAATGTTGGTTTTCTTTATGCTAATGGTCAGGCCAAATTCTTTGCAGGCAGCAGATAAGCTGGATACAAGGTTCTGCAGTCCGTCTGTTGTGTGAGATATTAAGGCGGCATCGTCTGCAAATAAGAGCTAGCGCAGCAAAATCTTCCTTATTTTGGTCTTGGCTCTAAGTCGACCAATACTGAATAATCTCCCATCACCTCTGATGTGCATGTATATGCCCTCACTTTTATTCTTGAGGGCGTACTGGAGTAAGATGGAGAAAAATATAGCGAATAGAGTAGGTGCCAGCACCCAGCCTTGCTTCACTTCACTGCTTACTGGGAAAGCCTCAGAGGTAGCAACGTTATAGCATACTGTGCCCTTCATGTTATCGTGGAATTGCTTGATGATGTTAAGCAGATGTGTAGGGCAGCCTAATTATACTAAGATCTGGAAAAGGTCGCTTCTGCTGACAAGATCAAAAGCTTTAGTTAGGTCAACGAACGCGATGTATAGAGGCATATATTGCTCCCTGCATTTCTCATGCAGCTGGCTCAGAGAGAAGATCATTTCTATGGTTGACCTTCCGGCTCGAAAGCCACACTGCGATTCTGGGAGTATATGCGATGAAACGTCATAAGACAGTAGAGTGAAAAGAAACAATTCGTAATGACAGTGAGTTTTTAATGCATAACAATTAGACTTAATGTAGTACAAAAGGTGTATTTATTACATTATGATTATAATTAATGTGCTTTACAGTGGTTCAACATGAGACATTAGTTGTTATAACGCTCACTATATAAGGTAAACATGATGTTTAATAAAAATTGCTTATAATTGTTGCCTACCGTACTGACAAGCTGGACCAAACCATCCAATATCACATCCATTAGGACAGTCACCATTGGTTACATTACAAGCCACATTGTTCTTACAGTGACATTTGTACTGGCAGTTAGCACCAAACCAGATTCTATTTGTACTGTTACTTCGATCACATGCTGTTATTGACAATAAGTTTAAAGAAATAATTGATGTTAAAAACTTTTTGTTTACTTACATTCTTTAAAATAATACATTAAACTTTTATAAAATGCGTTTAAAAATTAATTGAAATTACTCTCTGAAGTGAAGAAATAGAATATAAATTTATTTTCGTAAATTTTAATACGATTGCTGTATTTATTAGTATAAAACATTTTTTACTTCACATAAATCTAATATTCTTTTTGTGTGGAGATCGGTCACATTTTCCGTCTTATGTTCAAAGTTATATTTTGTAAATTCAACTTACATTGAGATGAGATGAAGATAAATGCATGAATCAGGATGAGCAATGACAAGATTTCTTTTAATCTCATGCTTTCTTTGTAATTATATGGCAGTATGAAATCTGAAATAAATTATTCTTACATAGTCATATTTCCAGTAATCAAACTAGAACTTGTGTTTTAACTGATGATATTTTACATTTTATAAAGTTATTATTTATAACACAGTATTACTTTATCTTAAAAATAATAAAAGGAAATAAAAATATATTTCTCGTATCGTTGTTTATGGGTTAATTAACGTTCCTTAAGCGGTACCGCCTTAAGTCTAATCTTATTATTATTTATAATATACTGTAGAAGTATATAATATTTATATTAAAAACAAAATAAATGAATGTCTCTAGAGTAACATTTTCAATTATTTATATATACAAGAAAAATGTATATATATTTATTAACAAAATTATACTTAAAATTATTTCTGACGTGTTATGTCCAATGACATCCAGCCTAGATAATTAAATATAAGTATGTGTACTTACATGTCAAGTTTATAAATGTTTTGTGTAGATAATAGGTATAAAAGTTACATAAATATTGTAATCTTCTTTTCTCATTTGTGTACGAGTTATAAACCACTTTTAATTTACTTCCTTGTCTGAAGTTACACAATGACAAATACATTTCTTGGCATAGATGTCATGAAAACAATTTCATAAAAAGATTTAATATATGTACACATTTACGTGTTAAACGAACATAACGAGAATTACACAAATATAGTAATTATTTTATTAAAAAATTGAAACTTTTATATTGTTTGACGAAATTTTGTTCACTTACATATGCATTCTGTAGTCTAATACATACCTGAATTATCAAAGAATCAGCTGTGTTCAGTTGAGCCTTATCTAAGAACGCATGTGTCACTTTAGAAATGTCTAAGAAAAATATTCTTGATAACTGAAATATCTGTATAAATACGATGTTCAGCTAATAATTTCACACAACTTAAATACTTAAAATACTATTACCAAAATCATGTTTCTATTGTTTACTTTATTATTGTAACATTTTCTTTATAAAATAAAATGACTTATGAATATATTTTTAAGTATATGGCGTATTAAAATAAATATAAACATATAAACACATGTTGTCTATTTATCTTACAATATATGTATGTATGTATGTATGTATGTATGTATGTATGTATGTATGTATGTATGTATGTATGTATGTATGTATGTATGTATGTATGTATGTATGTATGTATGTATGTATGTATGTATGTATGTATGTATGTATGTATGTATGTATGTATGTATGTATGTATGTATGTATGTATGTATGTATGTATGTATGTATGTATGTATGTATGTATGTATGTATGTATGTATGTATGTATGTATGTATGTATGTATGTATGTATGTATGTATGTATGTATGTATGTATGTATGTATGTATGTATGTATGTATGTATGTATGTATGTATGTATGTATGTATGTATGTATGTATGTATGTATGTATGTATGTATGTATGTATGTATGTATTATGTATGTATGTATGTATGTATGTATGTATGTATGTATGTATGTATGTATGTATGTATGTATGTATGTATGTATGTATGTATGTATGTATGTATGTATGTATGTATCTATGTATGTATGTATGTATGTATGTATGTATGTATGTATGTATGTATGTATGTATGTATGCATGTATGTATGTATGCATGCATGCATGTATGTATGTAGGTGTGTATGTATGTATGTATGTATGTATGTATGTATGTATGTAAGTATGTATGTATGTATGTATGTATTGTGTATGTATATATGTATGTATGTATGCATGTATGTATGTATGTATGCATGCATGCATATATGTATGTATGTATGTATGTATGCATGTATGTATGTATGCATGTATGTATGTATGTATGTATGTATGTATGTATGTATGTATGTATGTATGTATGTATTATGTATGTATGTATGTATGTATGTATGTATGTATGTATGTATGTATGTATGTATGTATGTATGTATGTATGTATGTATGTATGTATGTATGTATGTATGTATGTATGTATGTATGTATGTATGTATAAATGTATATATGTATGTATGTATGTATGTATCTATGTATGTATGTTTGTATGTATGTATGTATAATGTATATATGTATGCATGTATGTAAATCTTATCTTATCTGTTACAGACGCTCCTTCTATACAGAAGATTATTGCGTCCTACGCTTACCTATGGGTTGTGTTTAGTCCTGCATTTTTATTAGATATTTAAATTTTGATAAAGTGTTTGTTTTCCTGGTTTCTTTAGGCAACCCATTCCACATCCGAATTCCGGACGGGAAGAACGAAAATTAGTATGTGTTTGTTCTTGCATATGGATTAGAAAGGTGTTTATATCCTTATGTTTATCTGAGGGTTGTATTAAATTATGTTTGTGTTGTATTTCTAAATTAGAATTAATTGCTTTATGTATGATTACTACTTAACTCTTAGTTCTTGTATCCTCTAGTGCTTCAAGGTTTAATGATTAAACTAACATTCTCCAGTAATGAATCTGGCAGCTCTTTTTTGAGTTTGTTCTAGTTTATCAATGTTTTCTTTGGTGGATGGGTCCCATACAGAAGATGCATATTCTAGTACAGGTCTCACCAAAGTGAGGTAGCACTTCAGTCTTATATCTCTATTACATTTGTAAAAGTTTCTTTTTATAAGGCCTTAGGTTATTTTTCTCATTTATTATGACTCCTAGGTATTTTGCATCTTTAGTTTGGGTCAGTTCTTTTCCACGAATGAAATATTTTGAATTTATTTGTTTCTTTTTCTTTGTTACTCTTAACAGTTGACACTTTTCTTGGTGGAAACACATGCTCCAGTTAGTTTCCCATTTTATCAATTGATCTAAGTCTTTTTGTAAATTTGTACTATTTTGTTCAGATTTAATTGTTCTATAGATTATACAATCATCAGCAAATAATCTAACGTTTGTTCCTGTTGATGTTGTTGGGTAAATCTATACTAATAAAAGGCTAAACCCTCACTCACTGACTTAGTGACTCATCACTAATTCTCCAACTTTCCGTGTAGGTAGAAGCATGAAAATTTGGGAAGTTGTTTAATAGCCTCTCGCGACGAAAATTGGCGTAAAAGAATGTTAAAGTTCACACTCTTGGGGGCCGGGGGCCTCAGAACGCCTTTTTCCATATATGGCCTATATAAAATATTAAAATCAATAATTCTCCAAATTTCCGAGTAGGCAGAGGCATTAAACTTTGGGAAATTGTTGAGTACAAGTCCGCGGTGGTTACATGCGAAAAAAACATTAAAAATATTACTCACTGGGGCCGGCTCCCAAATGTAGTTTTTTCCTTACATAAAAACTGACTCATCATTCATTCTCCAACGTCACGTGTAGGTAGAAGCATGAAACTTTCGGTATTTCTTAAGTAACATTTCGCGATTGTGACTGGTAAAAAAATATATAAAAATTATCTATTAATGGGGGCCGGGGGCCAAAATGTACTTTTTTCTAATATTAAAAACTGACTCATCACTAATTCTCCAACTTCCCATGTAGTTAGAAGCATTAAACTTTGTGAAGTTTTTTAGTAGCCTCTCACGACCATAATTAACGAAAAAGAATTTTAAAATTCACACTCAATGCGGGCCGGGGGCCCAAAAATGTTTGTTTTCCTAATAAGGGGTATATAAAAATTGAAAATCACTATTTCTCTTATTTCCCGTGTAGCTAGAAGCATGAAATTTTGGGGAGTTGTTGAGTACACTTTTGCGATGGTAACAGGCGGGGCCCAAACGTATTTTATTTTCTTAAATCAGTGCACAACTTACTCATCACTAATCCTCCAACTTCTCGTGAAGGTAAAGCATGAATTTTTGGGAAATCGTTGAGTACCCTCCCGCGATTGTAGCAGGCTAAAATGAATTGCAAAATTCTCGTTCAGGGGGGGGCGGGAACCCAAATATATTTTATTCCTAATATGAGCTTTATAAAAATGACTCATCACTAATTCTCAAATTTCCCGTGTAGGTAGGAAAATGAAACTTTGAAAAGTTGATGAGTGCACTCATGCAAAGTTAACATGCGAAAAAATATTTAAATTAACACTCACTAGGGGTCGGAGGACTAAATGTGTTTTTTGTTCTCATATAACTAATTTTTTTATTTAACAAAAATGACTCATCATTAATTTTCCAACTTCCTATAAGGAAAGAATTATAAAACTTTGGGAACTTGCTGATATAAAATTACCAATCATTTGGGGCCAGGGGCCCAAATGTAGTTTTTTTCTGATATGATCTATATAAAAACCAGCTCTTCATTAATTCATTGTGAGCTACGTGGGGTGGCGTGTTTGGAGATCGCGTTTTCGGTAGGTGCGAAAGTGTGCAAAAGAACGTTGTTTTATTGACGTCATTACAATATGTGTAGAAGTTTAGAGAGTTTTCATCACATTGTTTAATAACTGCAGACATTTTATTTGAACACTTCTTCTCTTCTGTTTTGTGTTCGTTTATTACGATTATAGTTATTTTGTTGGTATTTTATACTTAGTTTACACAGTTCAAGTACCCAATTCTATCAATGTTCGAACCGCACAATCAGCAATATCATTAATTATATATAATTAATATGTCTATCGAGGTGATCACCATTGATCAAAGAACTGTATTTTACCGAGTGGTTTCCATGCCCGGAGATGGCGCCTGCCTTTTCCATTCTACCTGTTACTTATTGCATGGCCATATCAGGTTCGCTCTTGATATCCGGGGGAACATTGTGTATCATGTTTTGAATGATTGGGACCGGTTCAAGGTGTGGACTGATGACGGTACAGGAGATAATTATACTAGACATGAGCACTATAAGAGAGTTTGAAATGCTTAAGCCCTTCACCTTTGGTTCTGTATGTGAGTTGATTGCTGCTGCTGAATTGTTCGGTTCTTGCTTTCAAGTGTACCGAAATGGACAAATCTTTTACACCTTTGGACAAACTCCAATACCTCTTACACGTCTAAGATTCACGGGTTACGATTTGAGTAGGGGACATTTTGATGTTTATGAAAGTTTAAACTCTAAAACCAGGCTTCTAAGTTATTAATGAAACCGGTTGTATGCCTACAACGCTTGACAGAAGCCGAATGTCACTTCAACACACCAAGCCTTAGAATTACTAACGTAATTGTAACAGAGAACGAATCTCAAACCGATTGTGAGGACAACACTGCACCCTATGTGAATCCAGTAAAAAGGAGGCGTGTCAAACGTCGTGGTAGATTTTCTGATGCAGCTAGACGGAAACAACTTCGTGACGCAGCTGTTAAATACTTGCAGAAAAATCCACAAGTACATAGAGACGCTGTCAGTAAATACTCTCAGGCCAATCCACAAGTACATAGAGACGCTGTCAGTAAATACTCTCAGGCCAATCCACAAGTACATAGAGACGCTGTCAGTAAATACTCTCAGGCCAATCCACAAGTACATAGAGACGCTGTCAGTAAATACTCTCAGGCCAATCCACAAGTACATAGAGACGCTGTCAGTAAATACTCTCAGGCCAATCCACAAGTAAATAGAGACGCTGTCAGTAAATACTCTCAGACCAATCCACAAGTAAATAGAGAATCCATTTCTAGATACGATCCCAGTAATGACAAGCGACTCAAACGAAAACAAAATGTTTGGCTCAAAAAAGCTGATTGTGGATTTGCGTACGACTCAAATTTACAGTATGAATCTGACAAAACTGTGAACATTGGATCTATGAATGTTGAATGTGAGTATTGTCAAGCTATTAGGTGGAAATGCGAGACTCCTGGATTGTGCTGTAACGGTGGTAAAGTCTCTCTCACTCATTTACATGAGCTTCCTGACCTTCTTGAGGGTCTGTTAAATGGTGAACATCCTCAAAGTGAGCATTTTTTAAACAACATTCGAAAGTATAACAGTGCATTTCAAATGACGTCATTTGGAGCTAACCGAATCGTTGAGGGAAATTTCATGCCTTCATTTAAAGTCCAGGGACAAGTGTATCACCTGATTGGCAGTCTTTTACCTATGCCGACTAAGGAACATACATTTTTGCAAATTTATTTCGTCGGGGACGACGAAAAGGAAACACAAATGCGGTGCGCTAATGTCTCTGGACTGAACACGCCACTGGTGCAGAAATTACAAAAAATGCTGCATGAATGTAACACTTATATCCAAGATTTCCAGTCGGCACTTGACAGTATGTCAGAAACAGATACAGACTTCAAAGTTGTTATTAACGCTGACAAAAAGCCATTAAATGCCCACAAAGGCCGGTTTAATAAACCTACAGTACGTGAAGTTGGTGTTGTCATTGTTGGGCAAGCGTTCGAGAATAGGGATATTGTCTTGAAAAGTAGAGACAACAAACTTCATCGCATTAAGGAAACCCACAGGTCCTATGATGCACTTCAATATCCCCTCATGTTCTGCTATGGTGAAGACGGTTATTCTGTTTCTATACCTCAAGTTCACGCTGTCAGCAAGTTAGCTATGAAGAAAACAGTCTCTGCAGCAAACTTCTACTCATACCGGCTTATGAGCAAAAAGCAATATAATAATACTATCCTTTACTATCGAGCTTTATTGAATCAGTTTTTAGTTGATATGTATGCAAAAATTGAAACAGAAAGATTAAATTTTATAAGACTAAATCAAAAGAAACTACGAGCAGAACAGTACATCCACCTAAAAGATGCTATAGACAAAAACGACACTAATATAAATGAAATTGGTCAAGCTGTGATATTACCATCGTCGTTCACTGGAGGACCTCGCTATATGCACGAGCGTACACAAGACGCAATGACATACGTACGTCATTATGGCCGACCTGACTTATTTATCACATTTACTTGTAATCCAAAGTGGACTGATATCACTAACGTTCTCCTACCACGTCAAAAACCTCACGATCGACACGACCTCATCAGCCGAGTGTTTCACTTGAAAATTCGCAAAATGATGGACTTGCTGACCAAGAGTAACATTTTCGGCTGTACAACTTGCTACATGTACACCATAGAGTGGCAAAAGTGAGGACTTCCCCATGCACACATTCTGTTGTGGTTAAAGGATAGGATGTCATCGATCAAGTGATATGTGCTGAACTTCCTGATCCACAGACTGACCCATCCCTCTACGAAATAGTAAAATCCACCATGATCCACGGACCATGTGGACCTCATAATATTAAATCCCCCTGCATGATAAACGGAACATGTAGTAGAAAATTCCCGCGTCCCTTCATCTCAGAAACTCAGGCAGGAGAAAATGGTTATCCTCAGTACCGCCGGCGCGCTCCGGGTAATGGCGGTCATACAGCTAACATCAATGGAGAAGATATCGACAACAGATGGGTGGTCCCATATAATCCTGTGCTGTCCCGCTTCTTCAATGCCCACATCAACGTTGAATTTTGCAATTCAGTAAAATCGATAAAATACATATGCAAGTATATTAACAAGGGAAGTGACCAGGCAGTATTTGCAATACAAAATCAATATGACGAAATATCTCGATACGAAGCTGGACGTTACATAAGTAGCTCTGAAGCAGCGTGGCGCATTTTCCGTTTTCCCGTTCACGAACGTTACCCTCCGGTCGTTCATCTTGCTGTGCATCTTGAGAACGGGCAAAGAATTTATTTCACAGAATGCAATGTTGTCAATAAAGTACGCAATCCACCACAGACGACACTGTTAGCATTCTTTGACCTTTGCAAACGCGATGATTTTGCAAAACAACTTCATTATAATGAAATTCCATCCTATTATGTGTGGAATAACAACATGTTTTGTCGGAGAAAACAAGGGAAGACTGTGCCAGGACATTCGGGAGTGAAAAGAGATAATGTGTTGGGACGGATCTACACTGTGCACCCGAAAAACTCTGAATGCTACCATCTTCGGCTGCTGCTCAACGAAATCAAAGGTCCCACGTCTTTTCAATGTCTGAGAACAGTTGGTGGTGTCCTACATCCAACCTATAAGTCGGCCTGCAGGGCCCTTGGTTTGTTACATGACGATATCAACTGGGACGAGACTCTACAGGAAGCTGCCCTATCTCGGTCACCTCAAATGATCCGTGAACTCTTTGGTGTCATGCTGGTGTTCTGCCAAATGGAAAACCCATTAAGCTTATGGGAAAAACATAGAGACAGCCTAGCAGAAGATGTTTGGAGACAGACTGAAAGAGCTCATAAGGGAACAGAAGTCGAAAAATGGTCTGATTTGATGTATAACGAGTGTCTACAGTTGCTTGAAAACTATGTCATTTATATTGGAGGTAAATCTCTTAAACATTACGGTTTGCCATCACCTTTGAAAGAACTGACAGGGATTACTTCAAATCCAGAGTACTTGAGAGAGACATCTTACAACACCTCGCAGTTGGCCAACACAGTTACAAATAACGAGATGTTACTAAACAGTGACCAAAAGACAGTTTATGAGCAAGTCACGAGAAGTGTTGTCTCGGGCACTGGCACGGTGTTTTTCCTTGATGCTCCAGGAGGAACTGGCAAGACATTTCTTATAAACCTTCTTCTTGCAAAAATCCGAGCAGAAGGTAACATTGCCATAGCTGTGGCTTCTTCTGGGATCGCAGCGACTCTTCTTGAGGGTGGCAGAACAGCTCATTCAGCTTTTAAGCTGCCTCTGAACCTCAGCGATATTGAATCTCCAATGTGCAACATATCAAAACAGAGCAACACGGCTGAAGTACTACGACATTGTCAGCTTATTGTCTGGGATGAATGCACAATGGCACACAGAGGAGGTATTGAGGCTTTAGACAGGACACTCCAAGACATCCGAAACACCAACAAAGTTATGGGAGGCTTGACAGTGTTGTTAGCTGGAGACTTCCGGCAAACCTTACCAATCGTACCCAGAGGAACACGTGCTGATGAAGTTAAGGCATGTCTGAAGTCTTCCTACCTATGGCCACAAATCAATATTATTACCTTAGAAATAAACATGAGGGTTCATTTGAATGGCGACAAAAAAGACGGGGAGTTCTCTTCTATTCTAATGAGTATAGGAGATGGCACCTTC